>CAHIKZ030004787.1:4175000-4197500 GCA_903632075.3 Acanthosepion pharaonis | reverse complement strand
AAAATACTACCAGCAGAAATTTGATCCATCTAATGGTTTTATTTGCAAAATATATATTTTTAAAGTTAAGGCGTTTAAATACGCACGTGCCTGCTTCCGATTTCTCGCACGTGTGCCCCGATATTTACAACACAGGATCGCGTAAAGTTACCTCGAGTTTCGTCTTTTATCTTTATTTGTTCATCAAGGAATGTTATTCTGTTTGGATCGGGCATTGTAAAGGCATGGGCCGTACGATCGCATGACTCGTCACGTGCGTCGTAATGGACGTGACGCAAGCGTCTGCCCGCATCCCTCAATCAAAGATAGCAGCGTAGAACAGTATTTTGGGATTACGAAAAAAGGAAAAGCACATGCGAGGGAGATTTTAGTTTTGTTTCGATTCTGACGAAAATTAGGGAGTGTAGCTTAAGGATAAGGAATAGAACTAAAGAAATAATGTTTCGCTTTATTCTGTCAATGCCTGACTATTAGTCTCTTATGGATCTTTGTTACGAAGATCTCTCTCTCTCTCTCCCCATTCAATTTCTTTTCCACTCTCATCTCAATCTCTCTGTCACTATGTATGCCATGACCCTTCAAGACATGGGTGGTCGTAGTTCTCCACAATTTCCTGTCTTTTGTTGCTCTCAGCAATACATTCTTCTCTTTGATCACTCTTTTAGTGAAACTTGTTTCTTCATCCATTTGATCAAGATTATCGAGTAAGTTACTCTCAATTTTTCTCTGCTTCTCTTGCCTTCGATGTGTCTTGTGAGTGTTAAATTCTCCAAGTCTTCTTTCCTTGTTTTATTTAAATAATAATAATAATAACGATACTAATCTGAACTCATGTGATATCAACATATAAAAAATCTTTTTCATTTATTTAATCTGTTATATGTCGGCTTGCCATAATTTATAACCAAGACAGTTTCAGTTTTTATTATAGACGTATTTTTCTTGTGTGATAAAGTGTTTCCACGACCTAAGACTCCTTAAGGTTCAGACTTCACACACAGGAAAAAACACTCATAGCTTATAGTGATTTACTAAGGGAGGCTTAGATGTGGCACAAGGCTAAAAGTACAGAGCACCTAGTGGAGATCGAACTGATAATTGATACGGCTAGACAAGCTTGCTAATCATTACACCCCGTCGAAGTGCTCCCATACTCATAGCTTATATCATCGGGACAGTCCCAGCCAAATCGAGACTTATGGGAAGCATGGTTATATGGGACAAATTAACGTGCTGTATAAAATGAGTTACATTCAATCCTATTTCTTTTTAAAGTCATCTTACCATTCCAAATGTTTTTAGTAAAAGTTCGCTGATTCACGCATATAGCAAAAATAACTCTTTTTTTTGTGAGATAGAGAAATGATTCAACAGCAAATTTCGGATGTGTAAACTGAAAAATAAGTTTTTCATTAGAGAATTTTTGCTTGAATTTAACCAGTATTAAACGCTTAGCGAAATTCTAATATAATCTTCAGTTACTGCCTATAAGAAAAATTAAGCTTATCATAATTTAAGCACAAGGAGATAGGGTACCAAATAAAAATTGATCTGGCTATAAGAGTAGTTTGCTTACAATTGCTGCACGACTTTGCACTTGATTTAGTATCAACTGTCTCACCCGAATTGCATATTAGTACTTTTCTTATTTTTAATATCGTAAATACACTAATAGGCTCGGAAAAGGATTTCATGGAAATTTTTCATTGCAGAAAATAAAGATTTGAACTTATTTTCGGTTTGGGCTCATAAATAACACACAAGGATTCAGGACACACGTTTAGGATTTGTGTAATCTCGCAAGCATTTTGTAACATGAGGTATCAGCAAATGTCTGTCAATTTTCTAGTTTTCATTATTTTTATATTAAGTTAAAAGATGAATTATGCGCTTTTTTGTCGGCGTTAGATTGATTTTTCATCATTGTGTGCGTATGTGTGCGTCTGTATGCGCGTATGCGCGTGTACGCCGTGTGCGTATATGTACATGTATATACAGGGTGCAATAGGTAAATTGTCGCCATTTTATATTTTTTTAAATTTCGCGCATGCGCGTTGTTTGTTTTTGATTTTGTCGACTGCATAATATAGTAGGGTCAGTTGGACACCGTCTGTGAGAAAAATAGCACCATGCTGTAATTCACACCGCCAGAAATTTGGAAATGGCATATTTTACTGCTTGGCATTCACGCCGGAAGTTCCAATTCGAATATTTCAGAGTATTTGTGAGTCAATCTGACGACAGTGCAGAGGATTTGGAAAGAGCTGGATGAGTCTAATGTTGATTACGAAGGTACGGCAGCTTGGAAAATGGCAGCACTTACTCTTCTTGCTTGATAATATATATAATGCAACATTGGTGGAATTGAGACACAACTTTGCTGGGATGGTCGTCATGTTGTAAGGATGAGTGACGACAGAATACCTATGGTTCTCATCTATTGACAGCTTGACAGGGGACAAAGGACTGTTGAACGATTGTGGTTCAGGTAGAAACGACAATCTAAATAGTAACCTCTCATCTGGCAATGTGCATCATATTAACTTCGAGCGAGCTGCCCCAGATAGAAATAACTGGAGATATTTGTACGAGAATGATATCAGAATTTTTTAAATCAGTTGTATTGCTAAGGGAGGAAAGACAACAGCGAAAAGCGTCAGCAAAGATTCCTGAAATATCAGATACGGCACAAGCATAAAACACAAACATAAAACTGAATAAAGTTGTCGGGTCCTCATACGTCGAAATCGACGGGAGAATCCATCATATATATATATATATATATATATATATATATATATATATATATATATGTCATGAACTGCAATGCGATATTTGCTTCCTGCGTTTCATATGCAGGAATAGCAATCTTCCATGCAAACAAAACAAACTATCCGCATAACCATTCTAAAACAAAAATTACCATCTTTGTTATATAAATTATTATTTAATTTATTGTAATGTACTTGTAATCTCTGATGATGGCTTATGTAAGCCGAAGGCTTAGGCAGGATTAACAATGAAAACATGGATCAACATGGTGATTTTCTTTTGTGTTTCAGTGATATGCTAAAAAGATAATTCGACAATGTGAAATCAATTTACTTAAAATAGACAAAACTTGTCTATATTATGTAATGAAGCATGCATTAATATATATATATATATATATATATATATATATATATATATACAGTGTAACCCGGATATAAGAGACCCGGATATAAGAGACCTGGATATAAGAGAAACCCGGATATAAGATTTTCTCTGGTCTCAAATTAGAGCCTGTGTTAATGTATATAAAATAGACCAAACCCGGATATAAGAGAAACCCGGATATAAGAGAAACCCGGATATAAGAGACTTCTTCTCCGGTCCCGACAACTCTCTTATATCCGGGTTACACTGTATATATATATATTAGGAAATATATGATAAAGTGGAAAAAGTTTTCGTGTGACGAGTTTCGTCTTTTAGTACTTTAGTACTAAAATGATGTTTACGTTGATGCGACTACACATACTTACGAAGGAGAATTTTAAATTCAAATTAAAATAAAAGTCTTTTAGGTATATAGTCTATCCAATTTTATTTAGTTATTTAGAAGTAATTTTTTTTTTTGCTGTAAAAATACATATGCTTTGTTAAAATAAAAACATAAAGCTCTTTTTATGGATCAGTTTTAATAATTAATATTACTAGGATCCACCCGGATTATATACCAACAAATCGATTACCTATACTATACTATACTATATATATATATATATATATATATATATATATATATATATATATATATATATATATATATATATATTAAGAAAATCTGTTTCGGACCAAGTTGATGTTTACGTTCATGTAACTACACATATGTACGAAGGAGAGGAAACACTGAAATTAAAAACTAACTTTAAAATATTTTTAAATATATTTGGCTATACAGTCTAGCCAATTTTATTTAGTTTCTTTTTGTTCATGTTTTTATCACTTTTGTTATTAAATATCCGATATTGTGATAATAGAAGATCTGCCAAGAAAAGTGAAATCTAAGAAATTGACGTAAATTTACTGAATGATTAAAACCCTTTCTACACATTTCCCTCTTAGTAAATTGCCTTTTCTTTTAATTAGAGTAACATATTATTAATATGGAACGTGTTGCTGGATAGAGAATGAACGACCTGTTTGAGATTATCAGTTTTAATTGTGATACCACCTGAATTGTAAAACACTTTTCTTTTTCTTTTTTGTGAAACACAGATTTTCTGTTTCGTTCCTTTTCTCACTCTCGTAAATTTACTCTTCCCCCTCTTTCTCATTCTTTCATTTTTCCTCCTGTATTTTCTTCTTCAGTTTCTTTTTTAATTTTTATCTTTTTTTCTTTACTTCTTTTCACTCTTTCCTTTTCTTTTTCCGCTCTTTCCATTTCTTTTTTTTTTTCATACTCATCTTTCTTGCATTCATCATCCCCACACTTTAAAGTAAAATCCTCCTTCTTTTCTGTTTTCCTCAACTTCGTTTAATTTAATCTAAACTCCTCCCTCCGTTATTCTCTTTCTTCATTCAAATCTGTCAAACTGTCAGAACAACGCTATCCTCTCTCCTTTTAATCACACTATCATCTCAATGTTCTGCTTTTCTACCATAGTCCGAACACAAAATGGCGTCTGAGTTTGTCGAGCGTTGTCTGCTTAGCAGCCACGGGCTAATCATATTATTTAGCTAGCCAACAGAGCACGGATCATTGCTGCTTGTCGGGCGGGAACGAGCTGAATTGTTTGGGGTGGGAAAGGCTTAAAGCAAACGTTAGGAATTAAGACGGGATCTGGCCATTGGAACTTTAGTGACTAGATAATAAGATATTGAGGAAGATTGGTGAAACTCTTGGTCAGCAGGAAGAAGGTAAGTGTATCGATTGCAAAAATTGATTGACGAACACCATATGTTCGGATTCCAAGAGGAGAAACAGAGAGACGGGCGAGAGAAGTATGAAAAGGGAGGGAATAAGAAAGAAAAGAGAAAGAGGAAAATAGTAGAAAGTCAGATGAAAAAGGAGTTAAAGAGAAGGAAAAAATTAAATAAATATGAATTGAGCGTAAATGGGAGATAAAGTTTTATGAGAAAGAGAGAGGGCGAGAGAGAAATGAATAGGAAGAGGAAAAAGGATAATAAAAGAGGAAAGGAAGAAGAAAAGGCGAGAAAGAACGAGGAAGATTAAATATTCGGTCTCCGGGAAAAATTAAAGATTAGTTTATTTTAAAACAAGAAAATCTATCTATTTATCAATCTATCACGGTCTTTTCTTCTCTATTTATATCACTTTCAGTTTTTTCTTTATCTATCTATCACTTACAGTCATTTTGTTTCTTTCTTTCTTTCTTTCTTTCTTTCTTTCTTTCTTTCTTTCTATCTATCTATCTATCTATCTATGTGCAGACATGAGGAAAGTGGAAAAGATTTTTAATGACAACGCGTTTTGTTTTCGTGTGCAAGGTAAGCATCTTCAGGTCAGAACCAAAATACACAAAATACTAAATCTATCTATTGAGTGGCAAAATGGCTAAATCTCATCTTGCACATTGTATCTTCAGCATTTTTTTATGTAAAATTTTAACCAGCGTTTATTGCATTTCTCCCTACACCCGTATATATATAAGACTCCATCAATAAAACGATTCTTAGTCTGAAGAAGTCTTTTCGAAAGACGAAACGCATAACAAGAGTTGTGTTTAAATTTTGTCATATATATATATTATCTCTCACCGGTAGCACGACTCGGACATTTATGCACAACGCAATCTTCAGGTGTATAGACTGACGGTTAAATGTTGGCACAGTTCATATATTTTATGGATATTGCAGTTTTTTTTCATTTAAAAAATATTTTTTGTATAAGAATCAGTAATACCGTTAATGCTTAATATAAAATCAATATTCACAACTTTAAATCAAAAGTAATTCTTTATATATATATATATATATATATATAAAAATAATTACGGTTCTGTTTCTGAGGAAGTGTCGGCCAAAAGTGTCTGTATTTGTCTGTGTGTGCGTGCGTGTGTGTACTATACTCAGCACCTGAAGATTGAGTTGTACATGAAACTCCGATTCGAGCTACCGGTGAGAGATGATATGTATATTTATTAATATATGGCTAATAGCTCTATTATATTACACGGAGCACTATTTTATTAATACCTGTACTATATGTGCGATATATTATATTTATATTAATATTTTACTCCATTTAGTTGAGCACTGTTATAGGTGTAATAAAAGTGTAATACTACTTTGTATACTAACCGTCATCGGAATATGGAACCAATTAACTTGAAGTATTCCACTAAAAACATCATGGTTCCTGACAAAAGGTCTTTTAAACTGAGCTTTTTTTACACAAGATTGAGAGCGTCATAAAAAGAATGAGGTGGAGACGACTCTTCTTTAAACACAAGAAGGAGTATAATAACCTAAAGGATTTCGAGGTTTACGGATTTAAGTCCCCAAAACACCACCATGCGAAACATAAAATCCATACAATATTTTTACACATTTGCATAATGCTGCAATATACAAAACACATAAGAAAACTTTGTCAAAAATGAAATTATCTGTTGTTTATAAAATTTCGAGCCGAAAAAAAGTATTCGAACAAAATATATCTTTAATATCAAAAGGCTTAAATTACCTTTATTTACATAATTCTTTGTAATATTTTGCTAGATTCTTCCAATTATCTTATTACCGGAACAATCTAGAACATTCCACAATTGAATTGTTATATAAAATTATCCCCGCCAACAAAGCATACACAATAATTATCAACATCGGGAAAGCAAGAAACTATCAAATTCGCAAAAAGAATTGATCATCAAACATTGGAAGTAAGACAAAAGCTATACGAAAATAGCAGATATCCTGAATATACCATTTACTATTAGTTCCATTATTGCTAAGTATAAAAAGGTGAAAACTGTTGAGAACAAGTCGAGATCTTGTGCACAATACAAGATTTCTCTCAGATCAATGAGAAGAATTTAGTGCAAAATTCAAGAAAATCCAATGACTACTCGGAGAGAAATGAAGGAAGAATTAAAAGCATCAGGTATTATTATTATGAAGCGAACAATAAGCAGTGGGGGCAATATGGTTTGGGATGTTTTTCTGCTAACGGTACGGGTAATTTTGAGATAATAGATGGTAGAATGAATTCAAAAATATACCAAGATGTTTTGTTTAGGTCAGTAGTAAAGCTTGGACTCCTAAATGAATGGGTTTGCAACAAGATAATAACCCTAAACATACGGCTAACTCTACGAAAAAATGACTTATTGTAAACAATGTCATTATATTCGAATGGCCATTACAGTCTCTAGACTTGAATCCAATAGAGAATTTGTGGCGTTTATTAAAAATTCAAATTAATAAAAGAGCTCCGAAAAGCATCCTGGACCTAAAGAGAATATACAAAGAAGAATGGAGTAAAATATCCACGGAAACTTGAAAATCATTAATTAAAAGCTACAGAATGAGTAAAGGATATGCTACAAAGTATTAAATAGGTATTATAATTTTGTATGAGTATTTTTTTCACCACCAATTGTTTAAAATGTCATTAATATAACAAATTTTTCTGATTTTTTTTTGCATATTGCAGCAATACAAATATTGTTAAATAAAAAAATTCATTGTGTACAAATATTTCTTTCCCACTATTGTATATATATATATATATATATATATATATATATATATATATATATATATATATATATATATATATATATACTTCTTTGGTTATGGAACTCTCTTCCGGCTTCTTGTTTTCCAGTCAACATTGATCTTCATAAATTTCAATGCAATGTCAATTGCTATCTTTTTGTCTTTTATTGTTCTCTCTCCTTATTAGTAGTTTTTCTCATATTCTCTAACACTCAGTAATCCTTTTACGACGTACTAATGTCTTTATTGCCTTGCTTGGGGTGAAAGGATATATATATATATATATATATATATATATATATATATATATATATATATATATATATATTCTATGTGAATTAAATTTAAAATGTCAGCTAAATAAAATATATGCAAAAACATATTTTATTTATATATATATTTAGATATAGATAGATAGCATCAGAATGGGATAGATAGATAGATAGATAGATAGATAGATAGATAGATAGATAGATAGATAGATAGATAGATAGTTTTGCTGAGAAGTTCGTAGTTCAACCAAGGAGAATGATACAGCGTGGTGAAATGTTCTTACTATCTCAAATTTTTAGCCCGCACTTAACACACTTGGCACATTATTTCCCAGGTTCCTTTAAACCTCTCCCCCAAATTATGTTTGATCCTTGTAATATTGGTCGGTAGTTGGTTGGGCAGAGAACCGTATACACATCCTATATATATATATATTCTTTGCTTCGTCGGGAAGGCTAGTGCACATTTCTCACTAACAAAAGAAATTCAGAATTTAGAATGTTGATTTTCAATGTAGCCAGTCACTTCCCTTTTGATTGGCAAGCAATATTATTTTCATAATCTTGGTCCCACTAAGACTAACTATATGAATTCCCAAGAAAGGAATGTCTAAAGTGTAGCATTAAAATTGTTTTTTTTTCTAACCTTCTTTTCTTATTCTGAATAAATAAGCACAATAACATATATTACTATTTTTTTTTAACCTCTTAAATGAAACATGCGTTTTTTATCGATTGTAGAAGTCGTAGGCTGGTACAAAGAAGCATGGACAGATGATGGTTAGGATTCAAAATCCATTGATTTACAGTTCTCAGAATTGCAAAAATCGAATCAAGGCAAAGTGTATAAAAATCAATTCATTCAATTTAAAATGCCTGTTTGTGCGCGTCTGATGCACAGAAAATTCGTGATGACACACACACACACACACACACACACACACACACACACACATATATATATATATTCTTAAGCATTGTTTAGTCGGGAGCACAAGCTTACTGACAATATCTGCTGTATTTTCATATAGTTTTCAATCTAAGTACTCATCACTGTTTAATACCAGGGATCAAATGGGAAGCGATATGTCAGCGTGACTTGATCTTTTTATAGGATTATGGCGCCCGGAAAGTTCTTTTTTAATTATTTCAACTCAAGCAAAGAAGCAAGGCCTCTGAGACACAAGTGGTGGAGTGTTACTGAAAGTGAAAGATGAGTAGACGTGAGGCGAAAGGACAATAAAAGAACAGGTTTCAGGAAAATAGAAGATGGCGATTGACGTTGCAGTTAAATCTTTGAAGATCGTAGATGACGGAGAAGCAAGAAACCGTATAAGAGTTCCACAGGTGAGAAGTGCTAGAAAAGAAAGTATTAGAATAGAACTTATGGTTACATTTAGCTATTTCACCAGCGAAACGATGACTCTTTATCAGAAAGAATATAAAAACAAAATATAAAGTTAAATTTATTTAAATATTATTAATCACAAAAGACTACTTTCACTTTCATTTTCAATAACTGCAGCCGAACGCGAAAGCATCATTTTCGATTCCACGTTGAAAGAAACCTGGTGTTTTCCCCGAAATTGTCTGAAAGGTCTGTTTTCAACCTCTTCTATGTTTCTGAATATACAGCGATTTATGGAATTCTCTAGTGAATAAAACAAATAAAAATCTTTAGCTGCTAAAACCTTCCATTCTAGATATCTCATTTTTTGCTTGGTTTGATTTGCAGAGTGTGCCCTTTCAGGGTCATAATGGAGAATGACAACTTCTTTTCTTTAGCATACCAGGACGCTTTCGACCACATAATGCTTCGCTTACTCGATCAAGGTGCTAGCAATAAGCGCCTATAGTGGTGGTCATTCGATATTTCAGTAATATTTTCCCGTATTGGAAGATACCTTTCATATTTCACGAGGCACAGAGCAAACTGTTGGCGTTAGCACCGGTTTCTCATTTTGTGATGCCCATTGTCTTTTTCGTTTTCTGTTGACATGCAAAACCCATTTTTCATCATCTGTAACAATGCGATGCAAGGTTGGAATTCATGCTTAAAAAGACTGCTGCTGATAATGAAACGTTGTGTTCAGTTCTAAAGAGAAAATTCATAAGGACGCCAAATATTATAGTTATAAGTTTTGCCAATTAAATTCTAAAATGCATTATAAACGACAGACTGTCGGATACAAGAGTTGATGAACTAATTCTTGATGCAGTTTACTACCATTCAACTTTCGTTCAGCTTTGGTTGACTCACTCATAATTCATAACTGTTACATACGCAATTACTTCCTGAACAGACTAAAAATATTCACATACACTGTCACAATTATATTTTGTAAAATGGTAATATTTCACGAAAAGAACATAATAACCGGATAACCAAATCCAAATCCAGGATCTTGTCATTCCTTTTGGAGGAACCGCTCCGTGATTGATCTTGTATTCAGAAGTGTAGCCGTAATTATCACTTGCAAGTTGGTGATTTTGAATTCAGAGTTGTCTTTCTCCGAGATCGGTTACTAAATGAGCCAGTATGTCCAACTCTTTGGCCCATAGCTGGAAGGAGATAAAGTATGGTTTTCAAGGTGAAGTGAATGTAACTAACTCGACTGAAATTCGAAATCGCCTCTCCGATTCTCAATCCGAACCGGTATAAAATAATCCACCCTGCTAGATAACATGTAACATACATAGTGGGTGTATTTGGGGTAGTAATTTTTCAATCATTTAAGTTTGATTAAAGTCTAAGAAAAAATCTTTGTTAATGATTTTTTTAAAATTTATTTTTATTTTTTTTATTTCGGACAATTTTCCTGGTTTCCAGTGAAATTTGGAAAAGTAAATTGTCCGATGTTTGAAAATTTTTGGCTTTTCAGAATCTATTACCAGATATTTTTTTTGTTGATAATGTAGACGATATATATATATATATATATATATATATATATATATATATATATATATATATATATATATATATATATATTTATTTTTTGTCTGTATTTTGATGTATCAGTTATTAGTTACCCCCAAAAATCTTTAAATATACAAATAGAAATAAATGCGGTAAGAATTTTTGCCGTTAACAATAAAATTTTAAAAAATCCAGACGACATGCATTTAACGGATGTTAGATTTAATTGAAAAATACATCCCTACCCCCTACCAAAACGTAACTAATAACTGATACATCAAAATACAGAGATAATGAACACCCAGACACCCCTTGTCTAGTGGGAGTGGATTTATCTGTAACCTTGGAAACGTGAATTATGATTTTAGCTGTGTCTTTAAAACCCAGTAATTTTAAAAGTTACTCCAAAATTCGCTTGAGGATGAAATGGAACTAATGTCTTTAATTTAATTACAAAATTAAATTCGGAGCTTTTAGCTTCCATTTTTGAAACATGGTTAGAACTGTGTAGCGAAAAAAAACATATTTTAAATCAATTTATATATATATATATATATATATATATATATATATATATAAAGACAAAGGAATCCTTATCTTAGTCGACGCGTTTCTGAGGGACTTTATCATTTGCCTTGATAAAGTCCCTCAGTGCTGAGAGTTATGCTTTACTATACGCGAGTGCCGAATGCAGGAGAGACTCTGGCAACAGAGACTCTGGCAACAGCGACTCTGTAGAAATTTACTAAACAAATTTTACAAGCAAAATTGCTTTTCTTTCTTTCTTTTCTTTGACAATCTTCTAATAAGGAGGCGGCTAGTGATGGTCAATAAGGTAATCTGGTATTCTCTGCTCAACGACAAGCTCCCTCTTAATCTGTGTGTTTATGTCTGAGTGTGTGTGTGAGTGTGTGTCTGTGTGTGTGTGTGTGTGAGAGAGAGAGAGAAATGTTATAAATAAATCAATATATAATACTATTCACATGTTTTACTGTATTACTATGATTGAATCATTGATTTATACATCTATCTATAACGAGAGATAAGAAGGTTAATTGAAAAGGATCAGGTCTAATATAGCAAGAGAAGTGTATAAATAGTCCGTTTTGGAGCCACTTTAGAGAGGGCAACCCGGCTGTGTAAACAATATGGGTGGCTCGAGGGACAGTCTCTTAATCTTGATCGACACGACGAACAAAACGATATTGCAAAAGACAGCAGCTGAAATGGAGTTTGCGGAAAAAATGGCCGCTGTCGGCTCAAATAAGGAACGACCAAACATGGCTTCGGGGCAACTCTCTCTCAACTATTCAAAAGCTGCAATGAGAAATCTATCTATAAAAATTATAGAGATGACATATCTTTTGCTTTCTTACCTCTTTCGATTTTTTTCTTTTTCGCCCCGGTTCTTATTGCTTCTCTTTTCTCCTTCCGTACTTTCTTACTCTGGCATTCCAACTGTTTTTAATAAATTGTCAAATAAGTGAATTGAACACAGAATAGATGGTGATAATGGTACAACATTTTAATATGATACAAAACAATAACCCAAATATGATATATATATATATATATATATCAGGTTTTCATATATATATATATATATATATATATCACAATATATATATATATATATATATATATATATATATATATATATATATATATATATATATATATATATATATATATATATATATATATATATATATATATATATATATATATATATATATATATATATATATATATATATATATATATATATATATATATATATATATATATATATATATATATATATATATATATATATATATATATATATCCTGGATTTAATTAATTTGAAACTTCTTTAGAAATCATTTATTTACATTCAACATCATCATTGATAAGACACCGGAGGTGTTGAAACAAAATAGCTATTTTTGTAGTGATTTTATAACATATTTATGTTATAATTTTTAAATAAATAATTATATATATATATATATATATATATATATATATATATATATATATATATATATATATATATATCTGTTTGTGTATTTAAGCAGCAAATTCTCTTTTAGGCATGTCTGACTGAATAAATTACAAACAGCTTTCCTTATTTTTATCATAATCCTTTCATATTCACGTATATTTTCCGTATATTACAATTAAATAAGGCAAGAAACGCACTGTAAAGTTACAGTGCATTTCTTCATTGCATTTCTTAATTGTAATATATAATGATAAAATTAAGCAGACATAACGTTTGTAATTTATTCAATCAGCCATATATATATATATATGTGTGTGTGTGTGTGTGTGCAGGGTTTTCAACTCTTTTAGAAATTGCTAAACTATCAGCTATACACAACAGTTTTCTGAATGACTTAAAATGGTTTGAAGTGAACTAATCCTCTAGGTCTTAAAAGAAGACAATCCTTGACTACACCTATAGACATGCGCTACACAATCGCTGATTTAAACAAAATTGTTAGGAAAGAACATTCCCATGAATACTAGAAAAATCGGTAATAGCTAGTGGAGTTGAGAAGTCTGATTTCCTGAAAAACTGTTTTTGAGAAATAGATTTTATAAATTTCAACCCCACCAGTAACCCTAACCGTTCTCCCAAAGAACATCGAATATTTCCAGTATGGAAACGGATAATCTCACCCTTAACATTTTGTAGTCATTTTTCTTCTTTTTTTTTAATTTTTTCTTTAGTCCTTTTCTTTATACACTGCGTGCGGTGATATAGTGTTGAAATACCGGTTCGCGTACGGTCACCGAAGTTAAGCAACGCCGAGCCTGGTCAATACCTAAATAGGTAACCGCTTGAGAATACCAGGTGCTGTAAGTTTCGACATGCGGTGTTTTAATGTCTCAGAATTGAGAGCCGAGTTCCAATTCTAGTGGGGTTCGTTATATTCCCTTACGCCAAAACACCTTTGGGGAAAGGTATGAATACACCTCTTCCCCCCACCAGCTATAGGTTAATAATTTTTTTTTAGATAATAATGATTTAGTCGCATACCTTTTTAGTAAGACTTGTATCACTAAATCATTACTATCTAAAAAAATAAAATTCTTACAATCTACAAATATTTTGTGGCTTTAAAATCCTGCAAAGGGTTGATAAGCCGTAGAAAAATAATCATTGAATATTATTTTTTTTCGACATTTCTTTTCATGCAATTTAAAATCAAAATATTCTTTCTTTCTTTCTCTCCCCACACCGGGCCCACAATCCGTGTTACATTTATCATAGACAATCTTCAGTGCAGATTATGATGTGATTACTAACATCATAGTTTGTGCCAAAGATGTGTCCTCTTTTTCAAGATTCTATCCATTTGATTCGCATGTGTCGATGATTCTATTGTGTTGAATCCGTCTAGCATATTTCATAATTAGTAATTTTTAAAAAACATTAGCCTAGAGTAATGTTTTAAATAATCAAGTGTGGTCTCCCCTTGTTTTGTTACTCTCCTTTTTGAGAGAGCTTTTTCGTTTTACTGGGACTATAAAAGGACACTATACGCGAACATTGTATTTTCAGTTGAATAAAACTTTCTTAAAGACTAAACCTGTGTACCTTTGTCATTATAAGCAACTCTCGTGAAACGCACCCTCTTCGTAGATGCCTATCATGTTAACCCTTGTCGTAATCACTTCCCAACAGGAATGAGTATGTTTCAGAATATCATCCAACTTTTTCTTCGAGACGCGTATGAAATAAGTTGATAATGACATTTATTAAATTTAGTCTGTCTAGCAAAATAAAGGAGTTTTCAGTGAGGATCAAACACATTATACAATAGTCTTTGAGACGAGTTTGTTAAACATTACTCCAGCAGTGAAGCATCTATTTTAAAAAAATCATATTGTTCTACAATCGATATTTCAGAAAATATAAAGCATCTCTCTTGAAAACACTAGAAAATAATATTTCAGAGAATACTGCTTAGAGAGTATTTTTTTCGTTAAAATTTCTCACGCGTGATATAAATAATTAGATATCAACCAATTAAGTTTAGTTGGTTGGTTTTACAAGATGCTATTCCTTGTTGGGCAATTTAAAGTATGGAGTAGCAGTGAGGATCGAACTCACGAAACTACTTAAACTGGTCCACACGTAAAAAATAGGCAAATATTTTGGGTGGAATCATTTTTATGGATTAGAATTAGGCCTTCCTCAAGCCACAACAGTTGTCAGAATCGAAAAATATTGATTTCTTATCCTTTTATAAAGGGTGCCTTGTTCACAATATAAATCCAGTTAAAAATCAACCCCTGACATTTTACAGGACTTAGTTATTTACAAATGTCAAATTTGTAACAGTGCATACGCCATTGATATCTGCATATTAAAAAAAAAATTGAATGTTTTAAACTTAAAAAAAAATGATATACTCTTTTCGCAATCTATCCCGAGATCAATTTCTTTATCTCCTATACTAAATTTGTTATAACGGATTCATACATAGTGCTATATATATATATATATATATATATATATATATATATATATATATATATATATATATATAAAAGAAATATAGTTTTAAGGTGTACTATATTTATGGGATAAAGCGCTCAATATCAGAGATAGAGCGTATGTAAATTAAAAGTGAACATGACGATTCCGTATGGCATCAAATAGCCTGTCGCCTCTGAGTTTTGACTTCAATGTTTCACTTTTAATATATATATATATATATATATATATATATATATATATATATTATATAATTATGTAAAGACGAAAGGAAAACTTTTCTTTACGACGCGTTTCGTCCTCTGATGGACTTTATCAAGGTAAGGATTTTATTTTGCAAAAAATATTTATAAACAGAAGTAAAATATCATTTTTTTTTCATTTAAGAATGCTCATATTTTTCAGGCTAACTGAAATTCAGGGTAAACCATCGAGGATGCTCGGCTACAAAAAGCTTCATAGCCCAGCAATGTTATCTTTACCATTTTGAAGGAATGCACACTTCCTCGCTAAGTTATTCTCGAATAATACCCGTATTTGAAATCAAAAACCTGTTTTTTTTATTTATTTAAGCAGAAAGTATTACACATTTCCTTTATTAAGTTCTCAAATGCGTAGTCCGGTAGACCGAAAACAATATGTATTTACTTTAAAACTGTATAAAATTTACTATATTTACGGGTTCGTCAAAGACACCAGAACAAGGAACGCGATATTCATGATCAGAATGTTATCAGAAATCGCAATACAAATACAGAAGGACGTGTACCTGTGTTTTATAGAGTACGTAAAGTCTTTCGACAGAGTAGGCCACAAGGATCTGTTAGAGCTGCTCAGTAACTTTGACATATTCGGGAAAGATAGAATAATCAAGAATCGATACTGGCAACAAACCGCCTGTTAACGAATAAAGCATTCAGTAGATATACAAAAAAGGATTTGTCTTCTCACCAGACTTATTTAACCTATACAACGAAGCAATTCTAAGGGAACTATAAATTCTATCAGGATTTATATAGGATATGCAGATGACACAGTACTGATAGCAGACATGGAAAGGAAACTACAAAACCTCCTAGAGAAAGTAGCAAAAGAGAGCGACTAAGCATAAACTACAAGAAGACAGAAGGCATGGTCATCAGTAAAAATGCAAATTATCTGGGAAGTGTTCTAGGACGGAAAATGCGACACTGAGATCCGAAGATGTATTCGGATGGCCAAAGACGCATTTCAAAAGCTAAGCAGAGTATTAAGAGACAGGAAAATTTCGTTGGAAACAAAGAAAAAAAAGTACTGAACTGTTACGTGATATCTGTTCTTCTGTATGGCAGCGAATGCTGGAGAATCTCCTCGAAGATAAACAAGAGTCTCGAAACAGCAGTGGTTCTACAGAAGAATGCTAAGGACACCATGGGCCGAACATGTGAACAACGATGAGGTTTTGGAGAGAATAGAAACAAAGAGGAAACTTATACATAACATCAGGAAGAGGCAGATGAAATTTCTTGGACACGAAGAAGGAGGGTTTGGAAAATCTGATACTCACAGGCCGGATAGAGGAAAAGACGGATAGAGGAAACAAACGCGTGACATACTTAATGGGCTTGAGCAAGTGGATGGCAGAGCAGGGCTTGTGAGAAATAAAAAAAGACAAAACTTATTATGAGCTACAAGGGACAGGAAGATGTGGAAGGCCATGATCGCCTACGTCCTGAAGGGATACAGCACATAAAAGAAGATATAGACAGTGTGAACACACACATGCACACAAGACGTATATATATATATATATATATATATATATATATATATATATATATATATATATATATATATTAAAGAGGACTGACAAGGTACTCCCTTAAGCTTTTATTTAATTTTTGGAACGCACGTATAGTATAAGTGTTTTCTTTTCTGGACATGAAGTGTATAAAAATTGTCTGTATACCCGAGCGCTTTCGGCTATTCATTTAGCCATTATCAGGGATGTCTGAATGTGTAGATTTTTTATGTCTGTACCTAGAGTTATGGAATGTTTTTTTTATTTTTTTATTTTACAAACACGTTCAGCATGTTGTAACCGTATTCATAGTTGATGTTATTGAGCGTTTTATATATATATATATATATATATATATATATATATATATATATATATATTATATAAATGTTTTACATACGGTCAAAAACAATTGTTGGGAGTAATTGTTTTTGTCCGTATGTAAAAAATTATAATAAATAGCTACTGTTCTACTCCTGGTATTGAGCCCTCTTTTTGAATTCATGCTGTGAACGTTTGAATTTATATTCTTTTTGTTCTTATATATATATATATATATATATATATAGCCAGCCTTCCCTGACGATCCGCTTAGGTCAAACCTTGGTAGGTTTTCCTGGCTCTCTAGGGTTAACTAGGTCTGCTCTACTTAACGTATTGAGCACTTTATTTAGTCATTTTGCTTACTCGTATCGGTTTTTTTTTCTTTTGACTTTGGACTTGCATGCTAGACGATTATTTTCGGCTAACGTACATGTTCTTTGTTCTTTCTTTTTTATATCTTTTTTCCCCCCTTTGGTATTGGTTTGATTATTCGCAAATCAAGACACCGAAGGTTTTCCTCAAGCAGTATAATTTCTTATACTTATAAGATTATTATATAGTATATATATATATATATATATATATATATATATATATATATATATACTACTGTATCTTACTACCTTTTACAAATTTTAGCGTCGAAAATATTATAAATATTATCTGTTACTTCATTACACGTGGCACCTACCTAACCAATAAGAAATAGTCAAACACAACATACCATGAATCTGCGTCTCTGCTTTTTATCATTTTTATCATTTCTATCTTGATCTCTGACGAAGCTTTCATAAAGTGAAACCTGTTAGATAAAGATCTGCTTCCTACTTGTTCTTTATCCTATCATTTTGTCGGATTCTTAGCCATAGTTAATCTCTCTCTCTCTGTATATATATATATATATATATGTGTGTGTGTGTGTGTGTGTGCGTGTATGTTTATATGCATGTTTTTGTTTATCTTTTAGATTAGTAAAATGTAAATAATTACATACACAAAAACATATGCATTTATATGTATATATGTTAGGAAAATTAATGACAAAGTGGCAAAGAATGTTCGTTTGACGCTTTTCGCCATTTAGGACTTCATCGGACTAAAGTGATGTTATCGCATTTTTTCCACTTAACGTTGTTCTGGTATATACCTTGTGGAGATGTTTCTTTATGGCAACTATACAACTTGTTTTGAAAATCGCACTGAAGCATGAAACTGCCAGTCTTCAGGCGGTGTTGATTCTTGAGTCGACACTATGTCCATACACCCTCTATCTTCGGTATTGGAAATTCTTATATAGTAAATTTATGTATAGAAAATTTTAAACAATATGTGTGTGTATGTAAGAAAATATCTTAATATTTCGGCCCAGTTGGTTTCAAAATCCCAGTTTCTCCGCGGCCCTTAAAAATGGAATTTTCTCATTATCGTCCTTACCCATCTTTCTATTTTTGTTAGTCGTTTGTTTAAAAGTCTAGAAAATCAACACAATCAGCAACGAAAGCACCCGAAACGTTACCAGAAAGCAACATTATAAGACAAACACACAAAGGAACAAACATCAGGGAGCAAAAACAACTGTTTGTTGGAGTGTGACAAATTCCAGCTTGGTGAAAGAGAAAAACACCGATAGCGAGCAGTTGGGCAATAATGGCGGCTATGACGTCAGTGGAGAAGGCGCGAAAGTATATGGCTGTTTGCCAATCACCTTCTTCGTTTCAATTAGCCGGTGCCTACTTTTTAATCTCCGCGCAGAAGAGTGCGCAAGCTGAAGAGTGTGATTTCACGGCGAAAAGAGTTCGAATAATTGAAAGAAAATGAGATGCTCTGCCCTTGGGGCCGTAGACACGAGCGTTAGGACTGACGGGTGAAGGAACCGGATAGAAAAAAATAAATAAATAAAAACGTAGGGAGGTGCTTGTGGGAAGATTTTGCATGTTGAAATCTGCACCGGGAAATAATCTGTGACAAGAAAAATAATTAATACAATGAAAGAGGAAAATAAAAATGGCATGAGTACAAAGAAAGAGAGAAGGAGAAATAGACGAGGAAAGAAGGTGTAGAGAAGAAGAGAGAAGGAGAAATAGACGAGGAAAGAGGGTGTAGAGAAAAAGAGACAAAGAGAAATAGCGTGAAAAGAGGGTGCAGAGAGGAAAAGAAATAGAAATAGACAGAGAAAGAGGGAGTAGAGAAAAAAAGAAATAGGCGGGGAAAGAGGGTGTAGAGATGAAGAGAAAGAGAAATAGGTGAGAAAAGAGGGTGTAGAGGGGAAAATGATATAAGCGGGGAAAGAGGATGTAGAGAGGAAGAGAGAAAGCGATATAAACGGGGAAAGAGGGTGTAGAGAGAAAGCGAGAAAGAGGGTCTAGAGAGGAAGATAAATAAGCTGGGAAAGAGAATGCGGGGAGCAGGATAGAAAGAGAAATAAGCGGGGAAAGAGGGTGTACATAAGAAAAGAGAAAGAAATAGGCAAGAAAAGATGGTACAGAGTGGAAGAGAGAAAGAGAAATAGGCTGTGATAGAGAAGGTAGAGAAAAAGAGAAATAAGCAGGGAAAGAGGGTGCAGAGAGGAAGAGAAATAGGCGGGGAACGAGGGTGGAGAGAAGAAGCAAGAAAGAGAAACAGGCGGCGAAAAGAAATAGGTAAGGAAAGAGCGTGTAGAGAGAAAGAGGGGAGCATAGTTGTCCTGGAGAAGAAGAGAGTATGAGAAAGAACTGGGAAAAGTGGGAGTAGAGAGGTGGAAATGGAAGAGAGCGTGGATAGAGGGAATAGGAAGAAAGAGGCAAGGACGAAAAGAGCGAACAACTGAAGGCGAATTAAAAAAATTAACATTAAAGTAGAGTACAGAATTAAAGAAACAGTGAAAAAAAGGTGAAAACAAAAGAAAAAAATAAAGAAGGAAAGACGGAGAGGGTGAAAAAAGAAAGAAAGAAAAGGAACGACATTAGAGAAAATGATAAGAAAGTAAGTATAAAAAGCAAGAGAAATCTAAAGATCGAAATAAATAAAATAAGTCGGAAGAAAGAACGGCTAAAAGAAAGAAAGAAAAAAGAAAGAAAGAAAGAAAGAAAGAAGGGAAATAAATGAAGAAAATTTTTTTCTATCGATCTATGTTTAAAGAGAAAATAGATATAGAGAGAGGGGCTGTAAGAGAGAAAGTGAGAAGAGGGAAATTATGAAAATTATTAAAACAATTGATATAGTATTTATCTGTGCGTGAAATAGAGGAATCCGTAGATCTATAATACATCGAGATAATCGATAGACATCAATATAAACCGATACTATCTATCTATCTATCTATCTATCTATCTATCTATCTATCTATCTATCTATCTATCTATCTAAGAATCTTTGGTAGCGGATATAATTGAGTGCTTGCCTCGAGCACATAATACTTGGTGTTCAAGCACAGGGAAAGGCAGATTTTAGAGGCTGGCAGCTTCTCTTTACCAAGGCGATTCCTACCCTCTAACACTCAGCGCATTCGTGTGCTTAAACAATTTGGAATATCTATCTATCTATCTATCTATCTATCTATCTATCTATCTATCTATCTATCTATCTATCTAGTAGTTAAGTATATATCGTCCCTGCAATAAAACTTTGAATGTCTTTCAGCAGATGTCATTCTCTGTACAGATCTACTCCTTATGCACTTTCTCTTCTTTATTTCTCCTCACTTCGCGTTTTCAATGTAAAACCAGCCCTTCATATCCGATTCCCCCTCCTATATTTATTAGTATATTCTAATGCATAGATTTACGGAGGAGACAAGAATACGTGAAAGCTTTTACACACACACAATCGCGCACACACATATTCTCTCTCAAAGACACAATCATACAGATATTTCTTTTACTTACACTTAGTCAGTACACATATTTAAGTAGACATCCCAGCTATTACTCTTAAATAGTGAAATTGTTATCTATTGAGCAATGGAAAGTTTTTATTAGAGGACGGTAGATATCACCATTTTTTTTAAACGCACAAATCAAGGATGCCTTCTGAAACACGTGTACAGACTAAATATAACGTTTATAGTATTAAAAATAATGTAGATTGAAAATATCCAGCAACTGATTAAAAAATTATATATATTCAGCAATCCTGTGTATACAGACACACATACACATACACACATGCATATATATATATATATATATATATATATATATATATATATATCACAAGTGTGGAACTCTCTTCAACTTCTTGGTTTTCCAGTCAACTTTGATCTTCAAAATTTAAATTCAATGTTAATTGCTATCTTGTCTTCACACTTCTAGCATTATCTCCCAGGTTTTTTAAACCTCTCCCCCAAATTATGATGTTTGACACTTGAATTATTAGTCGGTAGTTGGTCGGGCTGAGAATACTTCTGCACTTCTCCCTCCGTATACAGGTCCCATATATATATATATATATATATATGCATGTAATCAATTCACCCTTAGTAAGGCGATAATGCCATTAATGAGAAGACTTTAGAAGGAACCGGAAACCCGATCCTAAACAGGAAACAAGTGATAAACCTCTACTTCCGTTCTAAAGACCGGGGAGGCATACAGGAGTTAAGGTTTCCTGTTTAGGATTGGATTTCCGGTTCCTTGTAAAGTCTTCTCATAAATGGCATTATCGCCTTACTTGGGGTGAAATGATTAATGCGTTCAAGCATGAAACAGACTGTCGCCGCTCGGTGTTGACTTCAGTGTCCACTTTTATATGTGCATACGCTATATGCCTGATATTGAGCACTTTTACCCATAAATATAGCATATCTTATATTTTTATAATATCTTTCTCTCCTCTCTCTCTCTCATATATATATATATATATATATATCGAATCTCACGTCGCGTTCGACGTATGAGGTCTACCGATAAGTCCCAGGAAACCGACATCCCGACACCGGCACATGAGATTTGATTATAGTGGTGAAGGCCTCGTGCAGGACCAACCGACACTTTTGGAGGACGAATAT
>CAHIKZ030004787.1:4157500-4170000 GCA_903632075.3 Acanthosepion pharaonis | reverse complement strand
GAAAGAAAAGAAGACAGCAAAGGAAAAGATATAAGAAGACAGAAAAAGTGAAGGCGAGAAAGATAGGGATGAAAAATAGTGACAATATTGAGAGCAATGAGAAAAGATGGAAAGAAATAAAAGGAAGAGGAAAGGACAAGAAAAAGAAAGAAAGAAAAATCAAGTTTGGTAAAGAGAGAGAAACAGGAACTCCTCTAAAAAGAAATAAAAAATAATCTCTTTCTCTCTCTCACTGTCTTTCTCTTTCTCTGTCTGTCTCTATTTTATATTTCATTTATATATATATATATATATATATATATATATATATATATATATATATATTGACTTTTATGTATATATACTCGACTCTCCCAATATTCGAATTCGACGTATGAGGGTCAAGCAGACCAGTTGCCATCCAAGGCTATAGAACTCAATTAAGGTATCTCACTAAGAGAAGGGGAAACTCTGGTGTAACACCTTGCCAGAAACTAGTGATGTTGACTTAGACAAGTCAACATTACTGGATGCTGTTTTCAGTACATGATGTTCTTGCGTAGAAAGTGGTATCGACCCACTGCAACGTCTTCTTCCTGTTTAAACATTTCACGTACTGACATTACTTGATATTGTAAGTCACAATTGTGTCTTGCAACGATATCTTGGATTGTTGATCATATTCGACAACGAGGTGATTGCCATCAGGTGACAACGAGGTGACTGCCATCAAGTGACAGCTCATCTAGTGAAATATCGATTAGATATTTACAAACATCACAGAGCATTTTGAAAACAACGGACTGAAAACAGAATTGAAAACCTGTTTCTTCTTTGCTATCTATCTATCTATCTATCTATCTATCTATCTATCTATCTATCTATAAGAAGACACTAAGAAGTTCTCGGGATGATTCACTTCCCAAAATTTGACCGATCTGTGTTAAGCACTAGATCTATCTGATGAATAAGGGAAGATTATGTGGTACCAGTTTTCTAACTGAAGAATATCTGCTCGCCTTAAAAAGCTATTACTTACTTGCTGCCGTTATACTGTTGTCCTCGTAAAATTCACATGATATAAAATACCACACGATCTAAATGCATCTTTCTAGCTGTTGTTTGTCGACTCGGCCTGTCTTTTTCGTTCTCGCTTTCTTACTCTATTTCTGTTTTTTATTTTTTATTTCTGACAATTTTCTCCTGACAGGAATCGAACGTATTCTCTCTGGAAGACCCGGATGTGCTCCAACCCCATCTCCAGCTCAGAAGAACGCTGTTTTGGCCAATATCGATTCTTCCACGCTAGAACTTCCCGAAGGTAATCCCGTTTTTTTTTTGTTCAAAATTATGCTAAGAAGATATGTACGTATAAAAACAAACCAAAACGCAATTGTTGATATTTTCGTTCAAAGCTTGGAATCTTGACTTTCAATGGCGAGCACCAGGAACTAAGTACTTTTATTTTTAGTATTTTTAGCAAGTACTTTTATTTTTAGTATTTTTAGCAAGTACTTTTATTTTTAGTATTTTTAGCACTATATATTTCGAAAGGTAAATAATAAATTTTAACAATTAAAAAAAAATTAAAATACTCCATTCTACAAACAAATGAGAAAAAAAGAATTACTGATGAATATAGCGTACTGGATTAACCAAAATGCCCGCTAAGTGTTTCTCGTTAGAGGACTTTAGGAGACTGAGTTTAAACTGATTTCTTTCAATAATACCGAGTTGACTGTATTGTGACAGTGTCCTTAATTTTTCTATTTTCAAAATTGTCATATTTTGGCTTATTGTTTCTAACAATGAAGATGAACGGAAATAAACGACATTGTTGGCATATTCCTTTTTTTTTTTTTTGGTTATCAGTAGTAATCGACAAAAAAGGTAAGTGCTTAAATACCTCATGAGTTTTAATGACTTTGTTAACTCGGAACATTTATAAGCCAGTTTCCTTCTAATTTGCCAAGGGATTTCAATGAATAAACACAGGTATTCTTTTAAAAAAAAGACCTAATGTTATATACTTTCTTAATGTTTTAAAGGGATTTATCTATTATCGAAATTGGCTGAATGTTTGCGTGTTCTTCTAATACAGTGTAACCCGGATATAAGAGAGTTGACGGGACCAGAGAAAATCTCTCTTATATCCGGGTTACACTGTACTTTCAAAGTTAATAGCTATTTTTCAGAGCAGAACGTTTGAATAAACTGTCATATTTCTGATCTAAATTTCATCTTCTGCAGTTTAAAAAAAATATAATCATTTCAAAAGAAAGGTTTAATTTAATTTTTTCGTTAAAATATTATTCGGTTATTATTGTCTCATTAAGGGTCTAGAGATTTTTTTTTTGATAAAAATATTTTGATATGTAACTACATACGATAAATGTATACTAACAAATTTTCATTAAATGACCAGATATAGAAATCTGTGTGCCATAAATGCTATTAATTATTTATTAAAACTTTTCAGCAAAAAACAAACAACAACAAAAAAAAAAAAAACCCAAAAAACGGTTTACAACTGTGTATTTACTCTCCAATTTTTAAAATAGTGGACTGGGAAATTTTTCACACTACTAATATATTAGTTTCAGTCATAGGCACTTGGGTTACAGACACACAAATGATTTGTTTCTCGTTGTGTATTCGACTATAATACTTTGTGTCGAACTTGTAAACTGGTAAATGTTTGCATAATCTGCAATTGGATGCAGTCATTCTAGAGAAATATTTAACGTGTTGCTCTTGTAAACTGTTCATCGTTTGTTCGTTGATTATTGGGTGCCAGTTATTTTTGTTTCTCTTTGTTTCAAATTGTGCATTATCTCTTGATAATCATATCTATTGGATGTAATTGTAATTCAAAGTCTTTTGATTACCTTCTGTTCAAGAAGTGTAGCATGCTGGGTACACGTGTTTGGTGTAAGTATTCGTTTTCTCACACCTGTGACTCCTCTAATGAACAGAATTCTCAAGTTGAATTTGCTCCTTGTTGGAAAGAGTGGTCACCCTTCTCCCCAAATACTGCGGTAACCGAGCTGATGGTGCCTTGAAAGTGTCTATCGCACAATATTTGTTTTAATCTGCTATAAAAAGGCAAAGGAAAGTGAGTGAAAGAGAAAGGAAGTATAGAAGAAGTAAAATATTTTTAACAGAAACAGTAAGAGAAATAAACATTTAGCAAATTAAATGCTTAGCGAGAAACAGAAGAACTTACTGGGGCGGGGGAGATAAAATCTGTCTAGAGTTGTTTCTGAGAAAGAAGATAGAGTAAGAGTAGGTGATATGTATGGATGTATATTTAATCCACTAGTTTTGTATATGAACAGCAATTCATCTCTAATACATGCTTCATTGAAAAGAACTAATTAATTTTTTATTGCGTTTTTCTTGTATGAGAACAAAAGATGATTTGTGTTTTGGACATAATATATAAAGAAAATTTCAAAATGATTGTTCGTTCTGAATGCTTTCGACTATTCTATTAGCCATCTTCAAGGATTTGGCTTCTTCTATCGCAAATGGACCATCGGTCACTGATACTCAAACACGTTTTTAATTCCATAACAAGGGTCAGTACGTTATGACCATGTTCGTAGTTGATGGAAGTTTTTGTATGATTAGGGCTTCTATTATTTTTACACATTTTTTTCACTGTTAGAGGCGTGTATTATATCTCTTTTCGATAATTATTTGATGCATAAAAGTTGGTATGTTTTCAAGTTGATTTAAATAGGTTCGTATAGGGCTATGATCGGAGAGATGTAAAGTCAGCCGTCTGGAAAAACAGGTAGTGGTGTAATTCTATGACATAATTATTCCTAAATTGGCCTTTTTCGGAAACATAGCTACCTTTGGAGTATTTGAACTCAAAAATAAAGTTGGACTTGTACAGTTTTGATTTCGCTGGAGAATTGTTGCTGAAGATAAGGTTGACCGTTACAGTAAATAATTCATTTCATTTTCTTAGTATGTTCAACTGGAGAGATGCTCCTTTTTTTTTAAATAATATAACTCGTCTTGAATGTAATTACGCATCTGGTTTAGATAAAATATACAAATAGTATTAGTAGTATTTCTATGAACTTAATTACTACTGCTTAAATTCGAGAGAAACAATTTAACTGTCTATAATGTTTGGGAAACTGTTATTGACACGCGTTTATTTTATGCTATTAAGTTCTTTAACAAACAACGTGTGAGATCTCGTGCGCTTTTGTTAGGATATTTTTTTTAGTGCTAATTAGAATCTAAGTGAACATTCGCTATTATAATTAGTAGAAGATTGTACTTATGTTTCTTTTTTATATAGTGAAGTAGTAAAAGTAATATAATTAGAATCTAAGAGAACATCGAATTGGAATTTCATTGTTATTACTAAGTTCACCAGAAAAAATTTATAAAAATTTAAAGAAAGTTTAAACTTTTCTATTTTTTCTTCATTGCTTGCTAAAATGAAAATGTTATTGTACATAACGAACATAAATTTTAGGTTATGTAAAGTTTTTAAAAACGTTGTTTACAAGGTGAGACATACAGTAATTGTCGAAGGTTGGTCCAAGTGGTCTACCCATAATAACTCCTTTTGTTTGCCATTATGATCATAAAATTAGTTGTGCAAGCGCGCGGACACACACACACACACACACACAAACATATATATATATATATATATATATATATATATATATATATATATATATATATATATATAAATGAAAAACAATATATAATGTTTTATATATCAAGAACAAGGGAAAAAGTATGACGCGTCATACAAACACTTTTCCACTTTGTCATATTTCTTTCCCTTATATATATATATATATATATATATATATATATATATATATATATATATATATAAATCTTAGATAAAATGAATAATTTATTCAATTTAGTATCCATTGGTTCTAGTTGCAGTAGAACCAGGATCTCGAAAACTGTACAACTCTTAGCCCTGACATCCTTGAGTGTCTAAATTCAGTCCTTGATATAAACCTTGGTGGCCTGACTCCAAACAGCCCACATGACGTAGTCTAGCGGGTTCAGGTCTAGGTTGAAAGAGGACCAGAAGTCTTATATTCAGAACTCAGCGGAACCTCTATACGTTATTGCCTACGTGGCTGGAAGCACTCTCCTCTGTTCAAGTGGAATGTCTGGGTAGTTGGTCTTGAGATATGGCAAAACATGGTACCTCAACTTTGCAATAGGCAACAACATCCGTCATTTCTTCAAACTCTTTCGAAAAACAGAACGTGATCTTTTTCCATTTGAGGACACGGTGGCCTGGGCTTTAGGATTGACCCTAGAAGCAATCTAGATAGAAAGTATTCAGTAGACGAATGATTCTTGAGGTATCTTGCCAATATTTTTGTAATTTTTCCAGAATTTTGACTTTCATGATTCGGTTAGGGGTACCCTTGCATTATGGCATACAATTCAAGGCCCAGATCATCATGTATAGCCATTCTGATCAACAGTTATCGTACGCATGGATGTTAAGTTGTTTGCAATTTTGCTCTTGAGGACATGAATGAAGTTTCGATATTTTTTGTTGAACCTGTCGCTATCCGGCTTTCTCTGGAGGCCACTACCCATGCTTATGGTCTTCATATTGCGGACAATGCACAAGGACGGAACAGGTTGGAAATGCTTTTAGTATTGATTTGCGCATAATGTCCTTTGTTCACTTATGATGATGTTTTCAGAGATATCTCGAAAATATATAGATGTATTAGCTGACATTATACTCTTCAATATCTGTCCGTATTTCTAAGATGAGGTATTGTAACTATTTACACTATTTACATAGTTCAGACTATTGTCCTCATCTTCACCTGAAGAAGGCCGGATCGTACAACGGTCGAAACGTTTGGAATAGGACAATAAAGATGAGGACAATAGTCCGAACAATGTAAATGGTGTAAATATTATACTCTTTGTTCTGCATTTGATTTCACTTCATTTGATTGATGAGAAATTATAGTTTAAATTGAAAACGCTTTTTATATTTATAATAGAAATTATAGTTTAAGATATAAAATGCTTGAAATTTTAATTTAAATTTTTAAAGTTTTGTTTGTCCAAATTACACACACACACACACACATATAATTGAAGTCAACACTCAGCGACGACAATCTGTTTCGCCTGACGACTGCATCTACGTCAACTTTAATGTTTATTTTTCTTTTATATTTACATCACTGATATTAAGCGCTTTAAGCCATAAATATAGCATACCTTAAAACTCTACTTATATATATATATATATATATATATATATAATGTCAATTGTTGGTATCTCCTGACGAGTGAACGGGGCGATTGCTAGAGGGTTCGTCAACGAAATTCTAGAGTCAAGATGCTGAAAATAACATCAATCAGCTAAGTGATAAATTTTATATTTGTATTAATCCTATGTATACATATATATATATATATATATATATATATATATATATATATATATATATATATATATATATAGTTTTTTTTCTTTTTTTAACCTTGTGCCATAACCGAACGGACTGATTAATTTTATAAATAACATCTCTTGGGTATCTACGACGAAGATATACAAAGAGAGATTTGTACCAAAGAACTGATATATATAGTTATATATATATATATATATATATATATATATATATATATATATAAACAAATAAATTAATAAATCTGTCGGATTTAATCCATTTCCTAGTATACATACATACATATACATACATATATATATATATATATATATATATATATATATATATATATATATATATGTGTGTGTGTGTGAGAGAGAGGGGCAATTTATATTATAGCTATTGAACATTTTACAAGTAGATTTTTGATATCTTGAAGCGACATACTTAGAAATGAAGATACGCTGTTTTCTTTCAAAGTCAACGTTTGAAATCTTGCCTATTTGAACTCGAACACCGGTTACAGGCGCTAGAATCAAATTTGCAAGCATCTTATGAAGTTAGCCTTATATTTTTCATAGAGAAATCAAATAGAGAAAAGGAATCAGAGGATTCACCAAAACACCGAATGAATTATTTAGTTAAAAGAAAGTACCGACTGAAAAACTTGGAATTTGGTTTATATATATGTATATATATATATATATATATATATATATATATATATATATATATATAGATAGATAGATAGATAGATAGATAGATATTTTTAATGGAATCACCCAGGCAAGGCAGTAATGCCAGTAAAACACAGGGGATTACAGGGTGTGGAAGAATTAGGAACAGAAGCATTAATGATGAGCAAAAAGAAAAAATAATCAGGTAGACAGTAGATAGCGATTGACATTGCATTTAAATTTTTGCAGATTAATGTTGGCTGGAAAGCCTAGAACCGGTAGGGAGCACCACAAACCGTAAGTGTGAGCGAAGAAACTGTTAGCATAGAATTTACAGCTACATCTATCCAGCTTAACTGTAAATTGATGAGATCTTGACGCTAGTCTAGTGCTGCGCTTAAATTAAAAAAAAAAAAAAAACTCTAGGTACCATAGCGAAGAGCTCATTCAGACAATTACCATAAAAATATTTATAGAAACGATATTGAGAGGCAACCTTACTGCGCCAGATCAGAGCCAATAATATTGCAGATTCTTCTTTGGATCTTATCAAGGTGCTCAAGGTAAATAGCAGGGACACTAGACCATAAGTGGCAGCAATATTCTAAGCATGGACGAATGGTGGACTTATAGATATGTAAGATAGATTCTAGAGAGAAAAATTGTCTTGCCCGACATAGTGAACTGACTTTCTTAGCAGCTGACCTAGCAATGGATTCAATATAGTCTTTTTACTTCATATCAGCAGAGAACGTGAGCCCGACAAGGCGCAATGAGTCACTTTCCTTGAGGATAGCATCAGATATATATATATATATATATATATATAAAGAGATAGATAGACAGGGAGAGAGAGCAAGGTAAAAATAAGAGAAAAAGAAAGAGAGATACATGCAGTTGAGGAAGAGACGAGAAGGTAAGAAAAAGAGTGCCAGAGAAGAGACACAAATCCAGCCAAGTGAGAAAATGGTCGAAAGAGAATTAAAACAAAAAGGCTTTTCCAATAAGAAAATAATTTAAGTAATAATGGATTCAGTGTGTGTGTGTTGTTTATATATATATATATATATATATATATATATATATATATATATATATATATATATATATATATATAAGGAGAGATTATAGTTGTTCCAACGAGAAAAAGTGTATGTTTTAAAAGAAAAAGTGAGGCTGTAAACATTTTTGGTTATAATGTGGGTTTTTTAAAAATATATATTATACTTTATTTTCCATAGGGAGAAAGAAAGAACAAGATAGAAGAAAGAAAGAAATAGAGAGAGAGAGAGAGAGAGAGAGAGAGAGAGAGAGAGTGGGGGGAATAAGATAAAGAAAACGATAAAGGGAGAGGGGAGAGAGAAATTAAGAAAAGGAAAAGGGAACTTGAAGAGGAATAGGAGAAAACGAAACTTGCTTGTGCCACGTGTACATGAGGGAAAGGGAGAAGAACATTGTAGATAAAGAGAGAAAATATGCCTGTGTGTGTGCGTATGAGAGAGACAGAGAGAGAGAGATGATATGTTTGTATGTGTGCAACAGACAGAAAGAGAGAGAGAGAGAGAAAGAAAAATGAATGGCAATAAAGATAATTAGGGAGGAGGCGAGCAATAATAAAAAAAAAAAACGTTGAAAAGAGAACAAAACATGTAACCTTCTTCAACGCACTGACACTATTTGTGCCGTGTTTTGTTGACCAACTCATTGCTTGCCGTTTCCTCCTCCCCTTGTTCGGTGCACGACCTTTCCCTCATATAAATACACCTGCAATTTTACTACTGCCACTTCTCATACCGCAAATACTTGGACAATTGTTATTGATCGAGGATGTAGTATTAGTGATTGTGATCACTCAGGATTGTAAGTCATGTTCGTCATCTCAACTTGAGGCGGGTGGAACTAAGACTTGTGTTAATCACATAATATTCTTATTATGATCGTCAACAAGACGAACAGCCCAAGTTGCGAGCGACGAATTGGCTATATTAAAATCAAGCAAAAACAGACATTTAAATCTCTAGCAAATGTTTTAACGGACGACGGAAAAATGTGACACTGAAATCCGGAAGTGTACTGGAATGACGAAAGATGCCCTCCAAAAGACCCCCCCCCGCAAAAAAGAAGAAATTAAGAAACAAGAAAATTTCATTTGAAACAAAGAAAAAAAGTACTGAACTGCTATGTAATATTGTTCCTCCTATATAGCAGTGAATGCTGAACAGTCTTCACACAGATGAAGAGAAGACTTGTGTTAAGAGAGATATGGTTCTACAGAAGGATAATGAGAACATGATGGCAGAGCATGTAAGCAACGAGGAAGTCTTGAGGAAAATGGAAATAAAAACGACACATAAATTTTTTAATCATTTCACCCCAACCAAGGCAACACCGCCACTGAGATGCGAGGGGTGGGAGGCTAGTGAGTGTGAAAGAATATAAGTAAAAGAAAACATTATAAAGGAGCAAGAATAAAGGAACAGGAATTAAGAAAACAGAAGTTAACGATTGGAATTACATTTACATTTTTGAAGATTAAACTTGACTGGAAAGCAGCAAGCCGAAAGGGAGTTCCACAAGCGAGAAGTTCAAGAAAAGAAGCTGCATAGAACTTAAGGTTTCATCTAGTAATTTCAACTGCAAAATGAGATCTTGCTGCCAATCTAGTACTGCGCTTAAATACATAGAGTCTAGGTACCATAGAGGAAAGTTCATCAGACCGATTGCCATGAAAATATTTAAAAGCAGAAAGAGACTGTTGACATTTCCGGGATAGAAAAAAGACAAATATTGCTAAAAGCTCCAACATGTAGAGAGCCATGGCCGCCTCCATTCTGAAGAGACACAGTACATACAAGAAATGCGGAAAATGATTAACAACAGTAGAATCCGAGTAATGTAAGTGGACAGTGATAAAAACAGACGAACCCTAGCTGACGTATATCAGATTCAAACCAGTAGAACACCAGTAAATTCACTAGACAGTGAGAAGATCGATTGATTGATTTGTGTTTTTTACGGCTTATCAATAATTTGTGGGTTATTTAAAGTCGAAATATTTTGAATTATAAAAATATTTTTTACAAGTGAATATTGCATTGACAATTTTTGAGAATAACAATGATTTTTCCAGATACAAGTTCTACTATTTAACCAATAGCTAGGAGTAGGATATACCTTCATAACTTTCCCGAGTGTATTTGCGCTTAAGTTAATGTAACAAATTTTTCCTGCTGTAATTCGAACTCGGATATCCGATTTCTCATTTCAAACAGCTATTCATTACACCACCTGCACATCTAGACAGCGATAAAAAAAAGATGAACCCTGGTCGATGTTTGTCAGGTTACAAACAATAGAATACCTGTAAAGTCAGTATATAAGAAAATATGAATCCTGACCGACGTGTACCAGGTTCAAATGCAGCTAACACTAAAATGCGACTGTAAGTCATTCATTTCTCTCTGACCTCCAGAATGAAAGTTATGATGTATTTGTTCGGGAAATCTCTTTGGTGAGACCCCAGGTTATACAAACGACCAGCATGTGCGGATAGTAACCGTGTTCTATGAGTAAAACTTCCCTGAATCCAGACGTCAAGTCTTTATTTTCGTCTTGTTTTCAATGCACAGCATACAGATTTTTCGTGGAAAATTGTTTTAACAATTCTAAATAAAAATATAATATTCACTGTTGAGTCACTTTGTTACACTTTCTGTTTCTAATTGAATATTTCTTGCAGTAGTTTTATTCGTTACAGAAATCTTGCACTGAATATTGTTTTTCATTCTCATATACACCACTTTTAATGAAGGCCTACAAATATATTATTGGATTAATATTGAACTTTTCCTCTATGGTAGGTAGCTTACGGTCGCATCACATTGAAACAAAACACCGGTTCCCGTATGATCACTGAAGTTAAGCAACGTCGATCCTGGTCAGTACCTAAATGGGTGACCGCTTGGGAATACCAGGTGCTATAAGTTCGGATGTGCGGGTGGTTTTTATGTCTAATGGCACAGAATTGTTAATCGGCGGGCCGAGTTCCAATTCCAGTTGTGTTCGTGATAGTCACTTACACGAAAATACCCTTACCCTTAAGAATTTAATTAACCCTGCCTCGACTATATGAATTTAAGCGTATGAAACTATTAATCACTTTTATCCCCCAGGTATGGATTAAGTAGTAAAACTTGTGTCACTAAACCATTACCATTTCCAAAAATAAAATAAAATTGTGTACAAAATATTTAGATTTCGGCATTAAATAATCTGCAAATAGTTGGGATGCCGTTTGTTTAGAGGTATATCAACAACCAAACAATTTATGATACGTAGACTTTATGAATTTAAGCACAGAACTGAATGGCGGATATAGTTGCGAAGTTTTCTATGAAAACAGTCAGCCAACACGATTAGGAGACAACAGAAAAGACGTGAAATGATATTTTGGGCAAGTGTTGTAGGCAGCAAAATTATAGATCTCTTCAGGTTGATGTCGGAGTCATGATAAATAGAATTATTGTAAGTTCTTGGACGAAACACTTTTGAAGCGATACAGGTTACCCGACCAAGAAGCTTCATGCTAAAGAGTGAGTTCATGGAAGATAATTCATATTCTGCAAAGCTATTACCCACATTGCTAACAACGGCTTTAAAGACTTCACATTAAAGGAATGGCCTGTAGTCTCTCTAGATGTTTTTTTTAATGCCAAGCAAGGCAATAAAGCAACTAAGACGCAAGTGAGGTTACTGAGTGTTAGAGAATATGAAAAAAATTATTAAGGCGCGCGAACAATAAAAAAAAACTATAAATAAGTAGACAGAATATAACAATTGACATTGCATTAGCATTTTTGAAGATCAAAGTTGACTGGGAAGCAAGAAGCCGGAAGGGAATTCCATAAGCTAGAAATGCGATAGAAGAAACTGTTAGCATAGAACTTACGGTTACATCTCGTCATTTCGACTGTAAAAGAGATTTTGCCACCAATCTGCTTCTTATTCTTTTCACTTTTCGCAAATATTTCGCGATGTTTTATTCTTATCTTGCCAATGTTTCAATTTCTTTTTTTTTCCATTATTCTGTGATAATTTTTTCTTTGCAATTTCCAAAGTTGTGTTCTCATCGTTCAAAAACTTTATAATATCTTATGTTTTAAGCCTATAGCTCTCTTACCAACCATAGCAATCTTTATATATTTGGAATTAAAAGAATAAATACAAGTAATTCAACTATTATACATAACTAGCAACATGGCCCAGCGTTGCCCGTGCTTGATTCAAAAATCGTACGACTCATACAGCAATCGCTATCACTTGACTTAAAATATTTTTGCCCTTCGTTGCCTTTAAAGGAGTGCCCTTTGCCGTGCTGATGTTGCTACATGCCTTACTTCTTGCTTATCTCACA
>CAHIKZ030004787.1:4122500-4152500 GCA_903632075.3 Acanthosepion pharaonis | reverse complement strand
AAAGAAAAATGAAAAGTGGGAGGAGGGATAATAGTGAAGTTGAATATGGGCGGGGTATGTGGACTGGTGAGGAAAGGAACTCAGATTTTACCCAGATCTTCCTCACCTTTGTCTATGTTTACTGGTCAAATATTATCACAGTCTCCCTTGTACATTATAGCTACAGTTTCAGATGTGACCGACCGCCGCCATTTTTTTGATTCTGCCTATCTTCTTCCTCTCTACCGTTCTCTCAATTTCTCCCTTTCTCTCGTCATTTCCTCACTTAGTCTTCCTTTTCCTCCCCCTCCCTTCTTCGTTGATATTGTTTGCTTTTCCTCTTACAGTCACAAACCTAATGTGGACACTTGCAAACACTGCCTTTCACTCAGATGTACATACATGCTCGATTACACACACAGCACAATGATACGGAAAATCTCTTGGGCGCTTACCGTAGCGTTATGTCGGCTAGTAGATTAGTTTCGCATACTGGATCTTTTTTTTTTTTAATTCATCCCAAATAATGTAAAGTGACTTATCGCAAATATTAATTTACCCCAAGAAATTATAAAATTTAAATCTATGTTTGTTTTTTATAAAATGTTTGGCACACTTTTGAAATTATAAATCAAAATTTGTTTAGCTTGCTTCGCAACAACTCCCTCCAAACGTCAGAATGAAAACTTACCAAATTTCATGGAGTTATTCATATTTCGTAAGTGCGGATGGTATTCGAACTACTTACAAAGAAATTTTTAAAATTAAAAAAAAAATCTGTTTTTGGCTTGTTTATCGGAGAGAGCGCGAATGCAGACCTCACACTTAGAAATAGCGGGCCCGAGTGGTCCACATTTGGGGCAATTGCAAAGATCAACCCAACCAGAGCGCAATGGAAGGGAGAATTTGGTGTAAATATAAATTCTTTATATTTTGTTGTGAAATTAACAGTAAAGATCCCGTATACCAATTCCTTAATTTACTAACTTAGTCCACGAGTGCTCAACCATTGTGACCTTGTGCCCAACAAAGGTAAGTTTATCTAATATCTCCGACACCTCTTTGCATAGTAATGGTTAGCAGTCTAGTCTTATAGATTTGACCTACGCTCATGCTCCAAATGTGTGGCCTTATACCAAGTTAAGCCAAGTTTAATAACTACCTAGACGTTTCGAAATGAGTCAGTGATTAACGATCTAATCTCGGAGGGCATTACTTCTGAAGTAAGTTCGATCCTAACTGGGTTCATAACACTTTTAGCTTTGTTTGGACAGTTGAAATTTTTAGGATACATAATGAAGAAAGAGAGCTTGGAAAATCTGACACTCACAGGACAGATTGAAGGAGAGACAGAGGAAAGCAGCGAGTAATCTACCTAACGAGCTTGCGTAAACGGATAGCAGAACTGGGGTTGGGAGAGATGACGAAAAGACAAAGCTGTTAAGCTTCAAAATAGGATAGGAAGTTGTGGAGAGCCATGATCGACCACGTCCCGAAGAAAAAAGAATACTCGAATCCTTCGCTACCCGGTACTGGTTAATCACTAAGGCATCCAATGTAGCTAGTTCGATTCGCATTGGGCTTTTTACAATCATGGCCATTGTGCTAAAAAAGTCCCCCCTCTTTTTTTTTAATTTGAACTCTTCCATCTTGTATTTTCTTCTTTCTTTCCTATTTATTTTCTTTCTATTCCTAGCGGAGATAATTTGATTTCTATACCCCGCCTTCATATTCAAGGTCGTAAGAGGCAAGAAATTAACGAATAGGTTTGCGAAATAACTCGGTAAATTGAACTTTTAAGGTTCGTTCAGTTTCAGCGTAAATGTTGTAACTTTGTCACACGTACCTGATAACAGAACGAGCGCCTATCGCCGTCAAACTAGACACACACTTCTGTTATCATAGTGCGTGACTTAGTCAGTAACGCTGAAAACACCGGTTCTCGTTCGAGTTCGATCACCGAAGTTAAGCATCGTAGAGCCAGGTCAGTACTTAGATGGGGGACCGCTTGGGAACACCTGGTACTGTAAGCCCCAAAGTCCAACCCTTACCTCACAGTCGGTGGGGGGTGTAAACAGTAGTGTCAGGCTATGCCGCCCGGAACTTCGTTCCTGGTAGGGCCACCAAGGCGGACAGGTCTGACACACACGCCGGCTAACAAGGGCTCTGGTGAAAATCCAAGGAGCGTCTGCATCGGTAACCGGCGGCTTCTGGTCGTTCCTGTCTCTGCGTCTGTGGGAACCCCACGGCAAGCAAGAACGTTATCCGAGTAGGCCTGGGTACCCTACTTCTGTAATTTATCCCAAGAATCTTCTCATAACAGGAAGAAGCCGGCTCAATCCGCCCAGGGTGAATGCCGCATCAGTACAATACAGTAGTTATCATAGTGAATTCAGAGTTTTCCTTCTCCTAGACCAGTTGCCACTCAAAGCTATAGAACCTAGAACCCCAGTTTCTCCTGCTATTTACCCATAGCTGGAGAAGAAGAGGTGTATTCATACCGTTCGCAAGTGTATTAGTACATATTAGCAATGTAATAATTTCAACTAGAACTCGAACTCGGCTCCAGATTATTCTATCCGAGCCCCAATCCCTTACTCTACTAGACAACATCTACAAAATTTAAAGAAATCTTATAATCACAGCCTTTTATTTTGTTTTCTTTACAGATAAAAAAAAAGCAACAACAACAAACGCGACAACAAAATAAGATGGAAAAACAAAGTTAAAAATAATTAAGTATCTGTCTATATTTCTGAGATGAGGTATTATGTACACTATTTACATTATTCGGACCATTGTCCTCATCTTTGTTGCCATATTTATCACAACGTTTCGGCCGTTGTACGCTCCGGCCTTCTTCAGGTGGTTGGAATGGTCCGAATAATGTAAATAGTGAAAAATAATTAAATATAAAAAAAAGCTGTTTTTAGTAAATAACAATTTTTAGTGCACAATTTCTTTATCAAGATTTCAAGTGCGCATATCGATAGATGTAAAACTGTTTAAAATAAAAACGAGGTTATTTTAAAAAACGAGGTTATTTTAAAAACAATAACGTTTGAATTTAGAAAGAATAAAGCGTTATTAAATTAACAATATAGGCACTATGAAAAAAATAATCCCCTAACAGTCAGTGGACTCATAGTGTAACTCTCAACGTAAATGTCCAGTTTATTATTTAAGCATAAAATGAATTTTAACGAAAATGGAATGAAAGAAAAATCAAACCCAACTAATTTTGCAGGTTACTTCCTTATATTAACACACCTAGTTGCCGTATTGTAGGTCTGCCAACGATTGTTGAATGAATTGCACGTCTACCATAGAGTGATGTTAAACAAACTCGTTTCACAAGCCATTTCGAGAGTGCATTGCGAGTTCCATTCTCGTGGGGCCCCCCACCTATTGCGAGTGCATGCTCTTTGGAATGCGTTATCAGTCAAAGTATAACCTCTCGATCATCGGATAATCGAAGTGGCACATAATAACGTCAGGTGAGGATGTGATTAAATAACGGTATTCATACAAGATACGACAGCTGACAAGATACTATGTTTCGCTTAAACGAAATCTATCAATAATTTGAAAGTGATCTATATTTTTTTCTAGGATGAATTTTTTTTTTTAAAGATTAATTACCACGACTACCCTTTCATTTTATCACAATTTCATTCATTCTTAGGGTGCTCGTTACTGAAGTATCAGACATTGCTTTGAGAGAATATGTTTTCCCTCTCAGCCGAGGCGTGTATTTGCCTGTTTCCAGGGTTATTTGACCTATTCGCTTCCAGTTAACGCCTTAACACATTGACAATTTTTATTATGACGTTGACTACGAGATCTCGTACTGTCTACGAGTTATCGCGTACTTGTCATCAAAATCCTTTATTCACTTATATTTTAGCTTCACTTTAACTTTAACGGATATTACATCCATACCTTAAGCAAGGCAGTAAAGCTACTAAGGCGCAAAGGGTTACTGAGTGTGAAAGAATATAAGGAAAATAAAATACTATTAAGGAGAGAGAATAAAAAAAAACAGGAATTAAGAAGACCAAAGATAACGGTTGACTTTGTTCACTGAGAAGCCAGAAGCCAGAAAAGAGTTGCACATGCGAGAAGTGCGAGAGAAGAAATTCCCAGCATAGAACTTACGGTTAGATCTATCCATTTCAACTATAAAATGATGAGATCTTACTGCCAATCTAGTACTGCGTTTAAATTCATAAAGTTTAGATATCATAGAAGAAAGTTCATCAGAGCAATTACCATGTCTTTATAGAACTGCACCGGGAAACTACGGTACGGCGGTGGGAAAATGACTGAAGCCGAGATGCCAGGTCAAGACCAATACCATTGTATACTCTTTGAACATTTTTTAAGAATCTCTAAATACATAGAAGAAGCACCTGACCAGATGCGGCAGTAATATTCAAAGCATAGACGAAAGTTAGACTTACAAATGTTTAAGATATATTTTACCGAGAAAAAATGATCTAGTACGACACAGTGAACCAACTTTCCTAGCAGCAGATCTAGCAATTGATTCAATATAATATTTCTACTTCATGTCAGCGGAAAAAGTTAGCTTGAGAAGGTGTAATGAGTAACAGTCCCGGAGGTTAACATCAGCCATGCAAAAAAAAAAAAAAAAAAGAATTTATTTTCAAAAATCATAATTTTATTAGGAATTTTATAAAAAAATAGGATTTCTGAAGATATATTCAGTTTCATAATCAAGTCTCATCATCAGTGAATGTAATCTCCGCGAAACACCAAGTAGAGACAAGATAAGTGAACATTTAATTTTATTTATTGCTGCTAACTCCCAATCCCTTGATATTGAACACTATAATTACCAAAAATATTTTCCTCAAAAACGTTATCCTCTTGAAATACTATGGTCAAACTTTTTTTTCTTTGGCAAAATGCAATCTTAGTTACACACACACAACAAACACTTTACATATATATATATATATATATATATATATATATATATATATATATATATATTAATGGTCAGAGTTGAATCAGACCAAGGAACAGTAGTATCAAAAAGTGCTATATATATATATATATATGAGAGAGAGAGAGAGAGAGAGAGAGAGATATGTGTGTTTAGGTTTTCGACACACTCAGGCATGTATGAATATATACTTAATGTATCACACGCATACAGTGATATGTATTGATAGGCGTACACACGATTTTCCTTATTACTTCTTGACAGAGCATCGGAAGAGTATGTCTGTCAAATCCTCCCGGCTATTTTCCCAGTCATACGTCGCAATCATTTCCAATAATTCTTTTTGTAGTCCCTTTCCGCTTTCATTAAAGACAATCTACCGGACCCATTTTTTTTTCTCTTTTCTTCCAAAAAGTTCCAGCCCCTCTTGAAACATCTGGACCTTTCTGGCACCTCTGAATAGTGCAGGGTTCAGTCCACTAACCTAAGGCGGTGGAATGAGGTGGTTGTGAGAAACAGCGTAATTTAAAAAAAAAACCAAAAAAATAAAACCCAAAGAACAGATCATCAACAAAAGTGGACAAATGGAGGCAACACAATGACGCGACGTGAACAACTATAAAAGTTCAAGGATAATAATAATGATGGTAATAATGAGAACAAAGATAAGACATTTTTATACTGAGGTTTGCAAATGCTGATAATGTTTGTCAATTACTATTAATGATGACGATGATGATGATAAAAATAATAATTAATAGCAGTTATCATTGTAATGCTAATATTAGCCGTTTTTTATAAGGAAACATTCGACGTTCATTGACCGAGCAGCCAGAACTCCTATCGGTTGTAATTTATAAAATCTTTCTCTTAAAACAATTCTTCAGGAAAATAGGTTTCTCAAGTCCAGTAGCTGTTATCGCTCTTTCCAGTTTTGATGGAAACTTTCTTTTCGGATGTAATTTATAAAATCTTTCTCTTAAAACAATTCTTCAGGAAAATAGGTTTCTCAAGTCCAGTAGCTGTTATCGCTCTTTCCAGTTTTGATGGAAACTTTCTTTTCGGATGTAATTTATAAAATCTTTCTCTTAAAACAATTCTTCAGGAAAATAGGTTTCTCAAGTCCAGTAGCTGTTATCGCTCTTTCCAGTATTGATGGGAGTTTCATTCTCAACCTTTTATTTGAAGTATTGTGGAATGTCAATATATTCATTATGTCATTATTTTTTTTTTAGTTACATGTGACGTCCATTTTGGTTATTGCTGATGTTGAAGGTCCTCAAGTGATGTCGTTTCTGTTATCTGGTACACTTCTATGTGATTCTGTAGCGCCAGTACACCCGGTTCAAAAAAGGATTGTCTTCGTCAAAATTCACAAGGCTTCACTCACTCAAAGCTAATTTTAATAAGTGATCTGAGAAAACGGTTGTATGTAGATGAGAGTTTAGATATTTCTGAATGAGTTTGGTGCCATTCATGATATCCATATGAAAGTATCGATTTGACGAGGATCTTTAAGAAGATGGCTCGAGTTTTCAGATTAATGTTTTGGTTTTGTAGCAACTTGTGGTGTTGGGCGAAACTAACTCGAGCGCAACACACTCTAAATTCGATATCTTTATCTCCTGTACTAAATTTGTTATAACTGATATATTTGAAATGTTTAGTATTTACTAAATCCACATCCTGAATTTTTATGATTATACTCTTGTAAGCTAGAAAAGGTTACTGAATGAGGAATAACAAAACGGATGTTGGAAATGAAATGGTAATCTTTTTAACATTAACAAAATGCAATACTCGCCAGCGGCGTGAAGTAGGTAAACCACTGCTCGTGGTGGACTACGTAGACAGCATATTACCCCCACTTACAATAGTGTGCAAAGTATTTATGAGTATGGTATATAAAATATACATATAGGATTAAAAGAATAGTTTCAATGAAAATAATTACAGTAGTATCAAAAATAATAACAAAGTAGGTTGAGACAAATAGATTACAAAGAACAATGTTAATAGCAAATATTCATAAGTTAAAGATGAACTATCAATAAGTTACGAGACTAGCACTCGGCAGTCTTCTTGAAAAAGAAAAAAAAAGGTTTTCTTATATGTGCCGTGTCCTTTCAGAACGTTGGGGATCATGGCTCTCTACAATTTCCTGTGCTTTGTAGATCTTAATAAATGTTACCTTTTTTTATCTTTCCTAAATTCTTTTCTGCCATCCATTTACTCAATATCGCTAGCTAGGCTACCCGTTGTTTCCTCTGTTCCTGTTGCCTGTGTGTGTATGTGAATTACATGTCACTATATTAGAGGGTGCAGCAGAAATACTTCCCACATATACCTTCAATTAATACCTTCCATATAATAGTAAGACATTAGTGGCAATGGTGTCTTCTTCTAGCTAATGGCTTACCATTATGTGGCTGGTATTCATGGGACGTATATGTGGTAGGTAATTCTGCCGTACTCTATATTGATTAGGTATTCAGCAACCCAAGTTTGGTCGAAAGACATTATTTCTAAGGACATTTTTGATTGCACGTATTCATTTGGGAAAGGTATGAATCTAGTTCTTCTAACCACTCCAATTATGGATTAAATAGCAAAGCAGGCTGTTCTCTCTAGTCCTGGTCAAGAAGAAGAACTTTGAATTGAAAACCCAACCACATGAAACTATAAAAAGATAGTTTGATACGGGGTGAGGATGCTATGTCTGTAAAAAAAAAAATAAAAACAAAAACATTATAGATTTCAACCATTATAGATGATTCAACTGGCATTGGGACCATGGAAAATGGATGGATGAAATAATAATATATATATATATATATATATATATATATATATATATATATATATATATATATAAAAAAAAATAAATTTTTTTTTTGCTTGCTACTTTTGACTTTTCAGACATTCACTTTCTTTCTTTTTTTTTTCTACTTCCTCTTTTCAGACATTCACTTTCTTTCTTTCTATCTACTTCCTCTTTTCAGACATTTACTTTCTTTCTTTCTATCTACTTCCTCTTTTCAGACATTCACTTTCTTTCTTTCTATCTACTTCCTCTTTTCAGACATTTACTTTCTTTCTCTCTTTCTACTTCCTCTTTTCAGACATTTACTTTCTTTCTCTCTTTCTACTTCCTCTTTTCAGACATTCACTTTCTTTCTTTCTATCTACTTCCTCTTTTCAGACATTTACTTTCTTTCTCTCTTTCTACTTCCTCTTTTCAGACATTTACTTTCTTTCTTTCTATCTACTTCCTCTTTTCAGACATTTACTTTCTTTCTCTCTTTCTACTTCCTCTTTTCAGACATTTACTTTCTTTCTCTCTTTCTACTTCCTCTTTTCAAACATTTACTTTCTTTCTTTCTATCTACTTCCTCTTTTCAGACATTTACTTTCTCTCTTTCTACTTCCTCTTTTCAGACATTCACTTTCTTTCTTTCTTTCTTTCTTCTTTCTCTTTTCAGACATTTACTTTCTTTCTCTCTTTTCTACTTCCTCTTTTCAGACATTCACTTTCTTCTTTCTTTCTATCTTTCTTTCTTTTCCTCTTTTCAGACATTTACTTTCTCTTTTCTCCTCTTTTCAGACATTTACTTTCTTTTCTTTTTCTACTTCCTCTTTTCAGACATTTACTTTCTTTCTCTCTTTCTACTTCCTCTTTTCAGACATTCACTTTCTTTCTTTCTTTCTATTCTTTACTTTCCTTCTTTTTCTAGACATTTACTTTCTTTTTCTCTCTTTCTACTTCCTCTTTTCAGACATTCATTTCTTTCTCTCTTTCTTTTTTTTTCTTTTCCTCTTTTCAGACATTCACTTTCTTTCTTTCTATCTACTTCCTCTTTTCAGACATTTACTTTCTTTCTCTCTTTCTACTTCCTCTTTTCAGACATTCACTTTCTTTCTTTTCTACTTCCTCTTTTCAGACATTTTACTTTCTTTCTCTCTTTCTACTTCCTCTTTTCAGACATTTTTCTTTCTTTCTCTCTTTCTTACTTCCTCTTTTCAGACATTTACTTTCTTTCTCTCTTTCTTTCCTCTTTTCAGACATTTACTTTCTTTCTCTTTTCTACTTCCTCTTTTCAGACATTTACTTTCTTTTCTCTCTTTCTACTTCCTCTTTTCAGACATTTACTTTCTTTCTCTCTTTCTACTTCCTCTTTTCAGACATTCACTTTCTTTCTTTCTTTCTACTTTCTCTTTTCAGACATTCACTTTCTTTCTCTCTTTCTACTTCCTCTTTTCAGACATTCACTTTCTTTCTTTCTTTCTACTTCCTCTTTTCAGACATTTACTTTCTTTCTCTCTTTCTACTTCCTCTTTTCAGACATTTACTTTCTTTCTCTCTTTCTACTTCCTCTTTTCAGACATTCACTTTCTTTCTTTCTTTCTTTCTTTCTTTCTTCCTTCTTTTCAGACATTTACTTTCTTTCTCTCTTTCTACTTCCTCTTTTCAGACATTCCTTTCTTTCTCTCTTTCTTTTCCTCTTTTCAGACATTTTTTCTTTCTTTCTCTCTACTTCCTCTTTTCAGACATTTGTTTTCTTTCTCTCTTTCTACTTCCTCTTTTCAGACATTTACTTTCTTTCTTTCTCTTCTTTTCTACTTCCTTTTTTCTTTCATTCCCTTTTCTTTCCTTTCTTTTTCTACTTCCTCTTTTCAGACATTTCTTCTTCACATTCCTTTCTTTCTTTCTCTCTTTCTTTCTTCCTTCTTTTCAGACATTCACTTTCTTTCTTTCTTCCTTCTTTTCAGACATTCCTTTCTTTCTTTCTCTTTCTTTCAGACATTTCCTCTTTTTCAGACATTTACTTTTTCTTTCTTCCTCTTTTCTTTTTACTTCCTCTTTTCAGACATTTTCACTTTCTTTCTTTCTATCTACTTCCTCTTTTCAGACATTTACTTTCTTTCTCTCTTTCTACTTCCTCTTTTCAGACATTCACTTTCTTTCTTTCTTTCTACTTTCTCTTTTCAGACATTTTTTCTTTCTTTCTCTCTTTCTACTTCCTCTTTTCAGACATTCACTTTCTTTCTTTCTACTTCTTTTTCTTTTCAGACATTTTTCTGTTTTTCTTTCTCTCTTTCTACTTCCTCTTTTCAGACATTTACTTTCTTTCTCTCTTTCTACTTCCTCTTTTCAGACATTCACTTTCTTTCTTTCTATCTACTTCCCTCTTTTCAGACATTTACTTTCTTTCTCTCTTTTTCTCTACTTTCTCTTTTCAGACATTTACTTTCTTTCTCTCTTTTCTACTTCCTCTTTTCAGACATTCACTTTCTTTCTTTCTTTCTACTTTCTCTTTTCAGACATTTACTTTCTTTCTCTCTTTCTACTTCCTCTTTTCAGACATTCTACTTTCTTTTACTTTCTTTCTTTCTTTCTCTTTTCAGACATTTACTTTCTTTCTTTCTTTCTACTTCCTCTTTTCAGACATTCACTTTTCTTTCTTTCTTTCTTTCTTCTTCCTCTTTTCAGACATTTACTTTCTTTCTTTCTTTCTACTTCCTCTTTTCAGACATTTTTTTCAGACATTTCTTTCTTTCTCTCTTTCTACTTCCTCTTTTCAGACATTCACTTTCTTTCTCTCTTTCTACTTCCTCTTTTCAGACATTCACTTTTTCTTTCTTTCTTTCTTTTACTTCCTTTTCTTTCTTTCTTTCTTTCTTTCTTTTCAGACATTTGCTTTCTTTCTCTCTTTCTCTTCTCTTTTCAGACATTCTTTTTCTTTCTTTTTTCTACTTCCTCTTTTCAGACATTTTCTTTCTTTCTTCTTTCTTTTCTTTTCAGACATTCACTTTCTTTCTTTCTTTCTTCTTCCTCTTTTCAGACATTTTACTTTCTTTTCTTTCTTTCTTTTCTTCTACTTCCTCTTTTCAGACATTCTTTTTTCTTTTTCTTTCTTTTCTTCCTTTCTTTTTTTTTAGACATTTACTTTCTTTCTTCACTCTTTCTTTCTTCCTCTTTTTCTTTCACTTTCTTTCTTTCTTTCTTTTTAGTTCCTCTTTTCAGACATTCACTTTCTTTCTTTCTTTCTTTCTTCTTCCTCTTTTCAGACATTCACTTTCTTTCTCTCTTTTTCTTTACTTTCCTCTTTTTCTTTCTCTTTTCAGACATTCACTTTCTTTCTCTTTCTTTTTTCCTCTTTTCAGACATTCACTTTCTTTCTTTCTTTCTTTCTTTCTTTTCAGACATTCTTTCTTTCTTTCTTTCTACTTCCTCTTTTCAGACATTCTTTCTTTCTTTTCTTTCTTCTCTTTTCTTTTAACATTTTTTTTTTTTTCTTTCTTTCTCTTTTTTCTCTTTTCAGACATTCACTTTCTTTCTTTTTCCTTTCTTTTTCTTTTTTTCCTTTTCTTTCTTTCTTTCTACTTCCTCTTTTCAGACATTCACTTTCTTTTTTTCTTTCTACTTCCTCTTTTCAGACATTTTTTCTTTCTTTCTTTTTCTACTTTCTCTTTTTTTTCACTTTCTTTCTTTCTTTCTACTTCCTCTTTTCAGACATTCACTTTCTTTCTTTCTTTCTACTTTCTCTTTTCAGACATTTACTTTCTTTCTTTCTTTCTACTTCCTCTTTTTTCAGACATTCACTTTCTTTCTTTTCTTTACTTCCTTTTCAATTTTCACATTTATTTCTTTCTTTCTTTTCTTTCTTTCTTTCTTTCTATCTTTTCCTCTTTCAGACATTTACTTTCTTTCTTTCTTTCTTTCTTCTTTCTCTTTTCAGACATTCACATTCTTTCTTTCTTTTTTTTCTTTTACTTCCTTTTTTCAGACATTCATTTCTTTCTTTCTCTCTTTCTACTTCCTCTTTTCAGACATTCACTTTCTTTCTACTTCTCTTTTTTTGGGACATTCACTTTCTTTCTTTCTTTCTTTTTCCTTTCTTTTCAGACATTCACTTTCTTTCTTTCTTTCCTTCTTTTCAGACATTCCTTTCTTTCTTTCTTTCTTTCTACTTCCTCTTTTCAGACATTCACTTTCTTTCTTTCTTTCCTTCACTTTTTTCTCAGACATTCTTTTCTTTCTTTCTTTCTTTCTTTCTTTCCTCTTTTCAGACATTTTCTTTCTTTCAGACATTCACTTCTCTTTTTCTCTTTTCAGACATTTACTTTCTTTTTTTCTACTTTCTCTTTTCAGACATTCACTTTCTTTCTTTCTTTCTACTTTTCTCTTTTCAGACATTCACTTTCTTTCTACTTCCTCTTTTCAGACATTCACTTTTCTTTCTTTTCTTCTTTTCATTACTTTCCTTTCTTTCTTTTCTTCACTTTCTTTCTTCTACTTTCTTTTCAGACATTTACTTTCTTTCTTTTCTTTCTATCTTCCTCTTTTCAGACATTCACTTTTTTCTTTCTTTCTTTCTTCACTTTCTCTCTTTTCAGACATTCACTTTCTTTCTCTCTTTCTCTTCCTCTTTTCAGACATTCACTTTCTTTCTTTCTTTCTACTTTCTTTTCTTTTCAGACATTCACTTTCTTTCTTTCTACTTCCTCTTTTCAGACATTCCTTTCTTTCTCTTCTTTCTACTTCCTCTTTTCAGACATTCACTTTCTTTCTTTCTTCTTTTTTCTTCCTCTTTTCAGACATTCACTTTCTTTCTCTCTTTCTAAATTTCTCTTTTTCAGACATTCACTTTCTTTCTACTTTTAGACTTCCTCTTTCAGACATTCACTTTCTTTTCTTTCTTCCTCTTTCCTCTTTTTCAGACATTCACTTTCTTTCTCTCTTTCTACTTTCTCTTTTCAGACATTTACTTTCTTTCTCTCTTTCTACTTCCTCTTTTCAGACATTCACTTTCTTTCTTTCTTTACTTCTATCTACTTCCTCTTTTCAGACATTCACTTTCTTTCTTTCTTTCTACTTTCTCTTTTCAGACATTTTTCTTTCTTTTCTTTCTTTCTTTCAGACATTTTCTTCCTCTTTTCAGACATTCACTTTCTTTCTTTCTTTTTCCCTCTTTTCTTTACTTTCAGACATTTTCCTCTTTTCAGACTTTCTTTCTTTCTTTCTTTCCTCTTTTCAGACATTCACTTTCTTTCTTTCTATCTTTCCTCTTTTCAGACATTTTAAAAGCTTTCTCTCTTTCTACTTCCTCTTTTCAGACATTCACTTTCTTTCTTTCTTCTACTTTCTTTTTTTTTTTTCAGACATTTTTCACTTTCTTTCTCTCTTTCTACTTCCTCTTTTCAGACATTCACTTTCTTTCTTTCTATCTACTTCCTCTTTTCAGACATTTACTTTTCTTTCTTTCTTTCTACTTCCTCTTTTCAGACATTTTTCTTTCTTTCTATCTTTCTTTTCTTTTTCTTTCTTTCTTTTCTTTCTTTTCAGACATTCACTTTCTTTCTTTCTATCTTTTCCTCTTTTCAGACATTTACTTTCTTTCTTTCTTCTACTTCCTCTTTTCAGACATTTCTTTCTTTCTTTCTACTTTCTTTCTTTCTTTCTACTTTTTCTTTTCAGACATTTTCTTTTCTTTCTTTCTTTCTTTCTTCCTCTTTTCAACATTTACTTTCTTTCTTTTTTTTCTACTTCCTCTTTTCAGACATTCACTTTCTTTCTTTCTTTCTACTTCTCTTTCTTTTCTTTCTTTTCTTTCATTTAAAAAACTTTCTTTCTACTTCCTCTTTTCAGACATTTACTTTCTTTCTTTCTTTCTTTCTTTTCTTTCTTTCTTTTTTTTCCGAAAGACATTTTTTTTCTTTCTTTCTTTCTTCCTTTTTCAGACATTTCTTTCTTTCTTTCTTTCTACTTCCTCTTTTCAGACATTTACTTTCTTTCTCTTTTCTACTTCCTCTTTTCAGACATTCACTTTCTTTCTTTCTTTCTTTCTTCCTCTTTTCAAACATTCTTTCTTTCTTTCTTTCTTTCTACTTCTCTTTTCAGACATTCACTTTCTTTCTTTCTATCTACTTCCTCTTTTCAGACATTTACTTTCTTTCTTTCTTTTCTTTCTCTTTTCAGGACATTTTCTTTCTTTCTTTCTTTCTACTTTCTCTTTTTTTTCTTTTCTTTCTTTCTTTCTTTTTTTCTCTTTCTTTCTTTCTTTCTTTCTTTCTACTTCCTCTTTTCAGACATTCCAAACTTTCTTTTCTTTCTTTCTTTTCTTTTATTTCCTTTTTTTCACTTTCTACTTTCTTTCTTTTTTTTCTTTCTTCCTTTTTTCAGACATTTTTTCTTTCATTTCTCTTTCTTTCTTTCTTTCCTCTTTTCAGACATTTTACTTCTTTCTTTCTTTCTTTCTTCCTCTTTTCAATTTATTTTTTTTCTTTCTTTCTTTCTACTTCCTCTTTTCAAGACATTTCTTTCTTTCTTTCTTTTCTTTTCTTTTCTTTCTTTCTTTCTTTTCAGACATTTTCTTTTCTTTCTTTCTTTTTTTTTCTTCATTTTCCTTTTTTGACATTCTTTCTTTCTTTCTACTTCCTCTTTTCAGACTTTCTTTCTTTTCTTTCCTTTTTTTCACTTTCTTTCTTTCCTTTTTCAGACATTTTTCTTTCTTTCTTTTTCTTTCTACTTCCTCTTTTCAGACATTCACTTTCTTTCTTTCTTTTCTACTTCCTCTTTTTCAGACATTTACTTTCTTTCTTTCTTTCTTTTCCTTCTTTTCAACATTTCTTTTCTTTCTTTCTTTCTTTCTTTCTTTTCAAACATTTTCTTTCTTTTTTCTTTTCTACTTCCTCTTTTCAGACTTTAACTTTCTTTTTTCTTTCTTTCCTCTTTTCAGACATTTCACTTTCTTTCTTTCTTTCTTTTTACTTCCTCTTTTCAGACATTCACTTTCTTTCTTTCTTTTTTTATCCTCTTTTCAGACATTTACTTTCTTTCTTTCTTTCTTTCTTTTCCTTTTTCAGACATTTTTCTTTCTTTCTTTCTTTCTACTTCCTCTTTTCAGACATTCTTTCTTTCTTTCTTTCTTTCTTTCTTTCTTCCTCTTTTTTTTTTCAAACATTTAACTTTCTTTCTTTTTTTCTACTTCCTCTTTTTTCTTTCTTTCTTTCTTTCTTTCTTTCTACTTCCTCTTTTCAGACATTTACTTTCTTTCTTTCTTTCTACTTCCTCTTTTCAGACATTTTTTTCTTTCTTTCTTTCTACTTCCTCTTTTCAGACATTTATCTTTCTTTCTTTCTTTTTTTTTTTACTTTCTTTCTCTTTCCTCTGATTCAGACATTCACTTTTCTTTCTACTTCCTCTTTTCAGACATTCACTTTCTTTCTTTCTTTCTACTTCTCTTTCAGACATTTTCTTTCTTTCTCTCTTTCTACTTCCTCTTTTCAGACATTTTAACTTTCTTTCTTTCTTTCTACTTCCTCTTTTCAGACATTCACTTTCTTTCTTTCTTTCTACTTCCTCTTTTCAGACATTTTTAATTCTTTCTTTCTTTCTTTCCTTCTTCACTTTTATTTTTTCTTTCATTTACTTTCTTTCTTTCTTTCTTTACCTCTTTTTCAGACATTTACTTTCTTTCTTTCTTTCTTTCTTTCCTCTTTTTCTACATTTTTCTTTCTTTCTTTCTCAGACATTTCTTTCTTTTCTTTCTTTCTTTCTACTTCCTTTTTTCAGACATTCACTTTCTTTCTTTCTTTTTCTTTCCTTTTTCAGACATTCTTTCTTTCTTTCTTTCTACTTCCTCTTTTCAGACATTTACTTTCTTTCTTTCTTTCTTTTCTTTTCCTTTTTCAGACATTCCTCCAAAAAAAGCTCTTTCTACTTCCTCTTTTCAGACATTCTTTTTTCTTTCTTTCTTTTCTACTTCCTCTTTTCAGACATTTTACTTTCTTTCTTTCTTTCTTTTCTTTCTTCCTCTTTTTTTCTTTTCATTCACTTTCTTTCTTTTCCTCTTTTCAGACATTCTTTCTTTCTTTCTTTCTACTTCCTCTTTTCAGATTATTCACTTTCTTTCTCTCTTTTCTTTTCCTCTTTTCAGACATTCACTTTCTTTCTTTCTTTCTTTCTACTTCCTCTTTTCAGACATTTTATTTCTTTCTTTCTTTCTTTTTTCTTTTCAGACATTTTCTTTCTTTTATTTTTCTTTTCTTCTTTTTTCTTTTCACACATTTACTTTTCTTTCTTTTTTTCTTTCTTCTTTCCTCTTTTTTTTCATTTCTTTTTTCTTTCTTTTTTTACTTTCTTTTCAGACATTTACTTTCTTTCTTTCTTTCTTTCTTCCTCTTTTCAGACATTTCACTTTCTTTTTTTTTCTTTCTTTCCTCTTTTCAGACATTCTTTCTTTCTTTTTTTTTCTTTTCTTCTTCCTCTTTTCAGACATTTTACTTTTAGCTCTTTCTTTCTACTTCCTCTTTTCAGACATTCCTTTCTTTTTAACGTTTTCTTTTACTTCCTCTTTTCAGACATTTTTTTTCTTTCTTTTCTTTCTTTCTTCCTTTCTTTTTTTCATTTACTTTTTTTTTTCTTTCTACTTCCTCTTTTCAGACATTTACTTTCTTTCTTTTTTATTTTCTACTTCCTCTTTTCAGACATTTACTTTTCTTTCTTTCTTTCTTTCTACTTCCTCTTTTTCAGACATTTCCTTTCTTTCTTTTTCTTCTTCCTCTTTTCAGACATTTACTTTTCTTTCTCTCTTTCTACTTCCTCTTTTCAGACATTTACTTTCTTTCTCTCTTTCTACTTCCTCTTTTCAGACATTCACTTTCTTTCTTTCTTTCTTTCCTCTTTTCAGACATTTTCTTTCTTTCTTTCTTTCTTTCTTTCCTCTTTTCAGACATTCACTTTCTTTCTTTCTTTCTTTCTACTTCCTCTTTTCAGACATTCACTTTCTTTCTTCCTCTTTTCAGACATTTCACTTTCTTTCTCTCTCTCTACTTCCTCTTTTCAGACATTCACTTTCTTTCTTTCTTTCTCTTCCTCTTTTCAGACATTTACTTTTCTTTTCTTTCTTTCTTTCCTCTTTTCAGACATTTCATTTCTTTCTTTCTTCCTCTTTTCAGACATTCTTTCTTTCTTTCTTTCTACTTCCTCTTTTCAGACATTTACTTTCTTTCTTTCTTTCTTTCTTCCTCTTTTCAGACATTCACTTTCTTTCTTTCTTTTTTTCTTCCTCTTTTCAGACATTTACTTTCTTTCTTTCTTTCTTTTCCTCTTTTCAGACATTTACTTTCTTTCTTTCTTTCTACTTCCTCTTTTCAGACATTCACTTTTCTTTCTACTTCCTTCTTTTCTTTCATTCACTTTCTTTCTCTCTTTCTACTTTCTTTTCAGACATTCACTTTCTTTCTTTCTTTCTTTTCCTTTTTCAGACATTCACTTTCTTTCTTTCTTTCTTTCTACTTCCTCTTTTCAGACATTCACTTTCTTTCTTTCTTTCTACTTCCTCTTTTCAGACATTTCTTTTCTTTCTTTCTTTCTTTCTTTCTTCTTTTTCAGACATTCACTTTCTTTCTTTCTTCCTCTTTTCAGACATTTTCACTTTCTTTCTCTCTTTCTACTTCCTCTTTTCAGACATTCACTTTCTTTCTTTCTTTCTACTTCCTCTTTTCAGACATTCACTTTCTTTCTTTCTTTCTTTCTTTTTCCTCTTTTCAGACATTCACTTTCTTTCTTTCTTCTCTTTTCAGACATTTACTTTCTTTCTCTCTTTCTACTTCCTCTTTTCAGACATTTACTTTCTTTCTCTCTTTCTACTTCCTCTTTTCAGACATTCACTTTCTTTCTTTCTTTCTACTTCCTCTTTTCAGACATTCACTTTCTTTCTTTCTTTCTTTTTACTTCCTCTTTTCAGACATTTACTTTCTTTCTTTCTTTCTTTCTACTTCCTCTTTTTAGACATTCACTTTCTTTCTTTCTTCTTCTTTTTCAGACATTTTTCTTTCTTTCTTTCTTTCTACTTCCTCTTTTCAGACATTCACTTTCTTTCTTTCTTTCTACTTCCTCTTTTCAGACATTTACTTTCTTTCTTTTCTTTCTTTCTTCCTCTTTTTTTTTTCTTTTCTTTTCTTTTCTACTTCCTCTTTTCAGACATTCACTTTCTTTCTTTCTTTCTACTTCCTCTTTTCAGACATTTTACTTTCTTTCTTTCTTTCTTTCTACTTCCTCTTTTTAGACATTCACTTTCTTTCTTTCTTTTTTTTTCTTTCACTTTCTTTCTTTCTTTCTACTTCCTCTTTTTTCATTCACTTTCTTTCTTTCTTTCTACTTCCTCTTTTCAGACATTTACTTTCTTTCTTTTCTTTTTTCTACTTCCTCTTTTCAGACATTCACTTTCTTTCTTTCTTCCTCTTTTCAGACATTCACTTTCTTTCTTTCTTTCTACTTCCTCTTTTTCAGACATTCACTTTCTTTCTTTCTTTTCTACTTCCTCTTTTCAGACATTTTACTTTCTTTCTTTCTTTCTTTCTACTTCCTCTTTTTTTCATTCACTTTCTTTCTACTTCCTCTTTTCAGACATTCACTTTTCTTTCTCTCTTTCTACTTCCTCTTTTCAGACATTTCTTTCTTTCTTTCTTTCTACTTCCTCTTTTCAGACATTTACTTTCTTTCTTTCTTTCTTTCTACTTCCTCTTTTTAGACATTCACTTTCTTTCTACTTCCTCTTTTCAGACATTTACTTTCTTTCTCTCTTTCTACTTCCTCTTTTCAGACATTCACTTTCTTTCTTTCTTTCTACTTCCTCTTTTCAGACATTTACTTTCTTTCTTTCTTTCTTTCTACTTCCTCTTTTCAGACATTCACTTTCTTTCTACTTCCTCTTTTCAGACATTCACTTTCTTTCTTTCTTTCTACTTCCTCTTTTCAGACATTTACTTTCTTTCTTTCTTTCTTTCTACTTCCTCTTTTTAGACATTCACTTTCTTTCTACTTCCTCTTTTCAGACATTCACTTTCTTTCTTTCTTTCTTTCCTCTTTTCAGACATTTACTTTCTTTCTTTCTTTCTTTCTACTTCCTCTTTTTTAGACATTCACTTTCTTTCTACTTCCTCTTTTTCAGACATTCCTTTCTTTCTTTCTTTCTACTTCCTCTTTTCAGACATTCCTTTCTTTCTCTCTTTCTACTTCCTTTTCCAGACATTCACTTTCTTTCTTTCTACTTCCTCTTTTCAGACATTCACTTTCTTTCTTTCTTTTTACTTCCTCTTTTCAGACATTTACTTTCTTTCTTTCTTTCTACTTCCTCTTTGCAAACATTCACTTTCTTTCTTTCTTTCTCTTTGTACTTCCTCTTTTCACTTTCTTATTTTCTTAATTTCTTCATTTCATTCTACTTGCTATTTTCATACATTTTCTTTCTTTCTTTCTTTCTTTCTTTCTTTCTTTCTTTCTTTCTACTTCCTCTTTTCAGACATTCACTTTCTTTCTTAATTTCTTTCTACTTGCTATTTTCATATATTTTCTTTCTTTCTTTCTTTCTTTCTTTCTTTCTTCTTTCTTTCTTTCTTTCTTTCCGATGCCCTTTATTTTCTCTTTTTTATCAGTTTTCTTTCTTTTTGGCACCCTCATTCACTTTCTTTTTCCTAATAATCCAATAATCAACCTTTGAACTCTGCTGCTACTGACATCCATCCACTTATATAAATATGGACGCCTTTCTTCCCATGCACACACGAGCTACTAATACACAATCGACACACTTACAAAAATGTGACATCCTACGAACACGAGATTTGCTACCCATAATACATCCTTCCCAACTTGCATCGATTCGTCGAAATATTTGGTTTAATTTGCAGCAGCATGCTAAAAAAGACAAAGAGGCAGAAATATTAAAAAACATAAAATTGAAAATAAGAAGCGTCCATCTTTAATATTATATCACTCTATTTTGACAGGTCTGGCCATCTATCAGACGACGTTCGCCGGCGCAGTACACTATGGAATCTTTTGCACCAAGACAGTCATATCGAAAGGCACACGCTTCGGGCCATTTAAAGGACGCATTGTGAACACCAGTGAAATTAAGACTCATGATGATAACTCTTTTATGTGGGAGGTGAGAAATAATCAATGTGACCTTCTCTTGTCTCTTGTCAACATTTTTATTTTTTGATCGACTCGTTTGGAGTGGGTATTTTGTTCCAGGGTGGATCATCGCCCCACCCATCTTTAGCACCCCCTCCTTGTCTCCTGCTTTTTTCAAATCCTTTTGCATCATTAATTGTTTTCATTTTCTTGTTTTTTAATTCTTTAATACATTCTTACTTTCTTGATCTTTTCTTTCTCTTTTTTTTATTTGCATTTAATCATATTTTCGATCTTTTTAAGAACTGTCTATTCTCGCTACTTACTCAAACTTATCGATAGCATTCTTTTTTCATGTTCTTATAATATCATCCATTTTTTTTCTTGTGATATTCCAGACAGAATAGCTTTATTCATCAACGCGTTGTGTTTGGCCCTGTCAGCATGTTCAATGTATGCTGAGTGAAATTTTAATAAGATTATTCCGGAATACGTCACCAAAATGAATCTTAGGAACAGCTAGAAAGAGCTTTTTTTCAAACAGGCGTAGAAACATTATTTTTAATAATCAATTTTAACTCACTTGGACTTTCCCATGCATAATATCAAATTACAGAAGTTCTTGGTAAAGATCGAATATATTGTCATTTTATTTGCGATTTCAGTATTCTGATCGTTGCTTTACATCGGCTGTTGAGAGTGAATAAGAAAAACAGAATACTTTAAACAAAAACAAGTTCTTTAAGCTCAACACTAACACTGTAGACATTTCAAAAAGGTTATTATTTTTTCAGTTAATTTTTCTTTTACTATTAGACATTGTTCGAATTTTCTGTAATGAAACCTTGCCATTATTATTAATTTTTTTATCACTTTTTAATATTATTTTTGATGTAGTACACATAATATTCTTAAAATGCCCGAATTTCTGAAATGGAGACTTGTTTCATCTTATATTTAAAGATCTTCCTGGGAGTTAATTAATGCTATAAAAACAGATATGTCTATTCAAATGAGAGAAAACCGACAGCCAGAAAAATACAATCAACATTAATGGCAGTTTCAAACAAGAAAGAGAACAGCGCACACACCAAGACAGACAGACAGACAGACACACACACACACACACACATATATATATATATATATATATATATATAAATAAAAAGAAAGAACAGTAAGATATATAATCTTTGAAACATGGTTAGAACTGTGTAGCGAAAAAAAACATATTTTAAATCAATTAATATATATATATATATATATATATATATATATATATATATTCTTAATTGCTGTTGTTTCAGGTCCTCACTGACCCAGGGTCACAGCTATGGACAAGTAGTGAACACCCAAACTAGGGTCAAAGCATGAAAATATAAAAATACCAGCAATACATTTCTGAAAAGAAATTACCAAAGCTCACAAAAAAGTAACAAAATTTCGGCATTAAATAACATGTAAGTAGTTGATATACCATTAAACAAACCACACACACACACACACACACACGTACACAGACACACATACACCCACATGTATATATATATTACATAATGCTATATAAACGGGGCGAGTAATATCTGAGCAGTACTAAAACAAGAATAAGACAATATAATCAGACCAGCAATCTGCCCTTGCAAAATGAATATAGTGTTTAGTTCAAAATTCCGTGAAGTTTACCTGCATCGGCAAGCAACTGATGAAGGTGAGGGGGAACAATGGTCGAAACGTTGTGATAATGAAAGCAAAAATCAATGACTGAGTGATTCGTTTTCTACTGCGTATCAACCCTTTGCAGGTTATTTAAAGTCAGAAAATATTTTTATATTGTAAGGATTTATTATTTTGGAGATAATAATTGTTTAGTGATAAAAGTCTTACTATTTAAACCATAACTGTGAGGGGGTGGAGGAGAAGAGGTGGATTCATACCTTTACTAAGGGTATTTGCGGGTAAGTGAATATAAGGAACGCAATTGGAATTGGAACTTATCTATCTGATTAACAATTCCGAGAAGTTATCATTATACCACCAGCACATCCAAGCTTACAGCACCTGGAATTCTCAAGCGGTCACCCATTTAGGTACTGACCAGGCTCGATATTGCTTTACTCCGTTGATCTTACGAGAACCGGTGTTTAAACATGATGTGGCGCTAAGTCAGTTTTTATATTTGCTCTGAAACAATTTAGTGGTTTAGATCAGAAATAAAGATTAAACTTCTAATGAGATTTGAACTCGCAATCTTAGTCTTTATTTATTCTACCTGTTGCTTACTTATCGAATTATTGACATTCGGCGGAGGCAGCCTCACAGTTTATTTTCTGATATCAGCGCAACACACATCCCACAGATATGTTTTGCTTTAAAGATTTTCACTGTAGAAGCTGAGTTAATATTAAAGGCACGGTGGTGATCTGCTGTGTCTTGCAGACCTATTCGCTCGGATAGCGAGTTCGATCCTCATTAGTTACCATACTACAAAAGTGCACAACTAAACTTAAGCATAGTGAATAAAGAATAAACTTAATTTTACTAAGGGTCAAAGACAGCATCGAACCCCCAATACCTTAGATGCATATTCACAGCACCATGTGGAAATGTGTAGCAAAATCTGTAAATCCAATCCTGGTTTGAAAAGACACATGAAAGGTCCATGGGGATGATGCACCACACAAGCGCCGCGGTAATAAAACGCGCGTGCGGCGCCGTTGCGATGAGTGCGGTGACAACGGATGTATTTTCATTCAGAGGAGTTGGTTATTAACTGGGGTTGCGAAAAATCTCATCATGAAAAATGGACCAGAAATAAAAACACAAGAGAGGAATTGAGTTAAACAAATATATTAACAGAAACAGTAATACAAACATATACAAACGAGAGTGTTACAGCAAGAACGTTCGGCCCGACTGTCAGAGCTGACTGCTGGAAACTTTCCTCTCTAAAAGGCAGTACCTGCTCCTATTTATAGCTGGGAGAGTCCCTGCGTGCGTGGGTAAATTACCATAACAGAGTCAATTTTTTATGTCAAAATAACAAAATATCATCTTTGACGGTGGATATCTTTGTTTCATGTCTGTATAATCACTCTGAGGATGGAAAGCTTAGGACCAACTTAATAAAAAAATATCCAATTGTTGGACAATTTTTGTCTTTATTTTCACCAGAAATTAAAGCAAACATTCGAACGTTAGAACGGCTCCTGATCAGACATAATAGATATTCATTGTCTGTTATATTTAATAATATGTGATTAAATATATGTATTTGTATTTACAACCCTCAATATTTACTCGAAGAAGAGAAATATATTGAAAATACTTTCAAAACCCTTCAATATCCTATTTCATATTCAATGCGTAACAAAGGGCTCATAAAATATTCCAAAATAGAACAGCGGCCCCACCTGACAAACCCAATAAATAAAAAGAAATATTTTTTTACCCACTAACTGTACCAAAACTACAATCGAAAAGAATTTATCTAAACACATCATAAAATTTGTCACAACTACATGTAAAACAACAAAAGACTTAATCAATATAAAACAAAACAACGAGCCAAAACACGAAAGAGTAATTTACTCTATCACCGGCAAAGATTGCCAGAAAGACTATATTGGAGAAACCTCAAGAAGTTTAAAGAAAAGATTATATGAACATAAAAGAGATATTTTTCAAAAACAACACATTAAACGCATTAGTTGTTCACCGTAACGAGAATAACCATAAACAAGAAGAAAAAGGATCTAAATGAAATCGGCTAGATTATATACGCAAAACATATTAAAAAAAATCTAAATTTAAAATTTTCAACGCCCCTCGTTCGTGCGCATGTGTAGTCGCACCAACGTAAATAAACCTAGTCTGATGAAGTTCTAAGGGACAAAACGCGTCACACGAAAACATTTTCCACTTTGTCATAAAAATTATATATATTATATTGATATATAAAAATGTATATATCTTTATCCCCCCACTCTCTCTCTCTCTCTATATATATATATATATATAATATATATATATATATATATAGAGAGAGAGAGAGAGAGAAATAGATAATGTGTACATAAGAATCAGCACAACATAGACAATGTTCAGTTTCACGCTTCTGTAAAGTTTCTATCGATATTGACCACTCTTCCCCCATAAATATAGCAAATCTTATATAAAATCTGACCAAATGGCCAGACATGCTTCTTGGTCGGGGCGAGAACTTTTCCTTGGGTAATATTGAATCAGTAAGTCCGTTACCTGACGTAAAATATCAGTTACATTTTAATCTGAAATTTTCAATATGTAATGATGGAGGATAACAAGGAAAGATGGACGGTAAAAGGAAAATAGTGGAAGAGAAGGAAAATGTCAGAACAAGAGAAAGAAAAAAAAATGTGAAAGAGAAAGAAAGGGAGAGGAAAACGTGTACATGAGAGAAAGAGAAGGGAAATATTTGGAATATGGATTGAGGGGAAAAGGAAGCAGAACTATACAAGAAAAGAAAAAGAGAGGGTGAAGGAATGACAGTAAGTGGGTGAAGAGTAATTAAGATAGAGAAACACCAAAGCGAAAGGAGAGAGAGAGACAGAAAGAAAGAAAGAAAGAAAGAAAGAAAAAGAAAGAAAGAAAGAGAAAACAGAGTAGGGATACAGAGAAAAAAACGTTAAAAATTATTAGGGTTAAATGAAATGAAAACTGAGGACGAGTGATTAAAAGCAAGCAAGGAGACAATACTCGAGTAAGAGAAAAAAAGTAAAAATGCAGGAGGGTGAGGGTGAAAGAAACAGAAAATTTAAAATTGATCAATTTTGATTGGCCAAAGAAGGAAAAAGACAGACAAGAGATTAATGAAGTATTGGGGGAGTGAGAATGGTCAAAGAAAATAATAAATCTTCGATGAATTAAAGCGAAAGATAGAAGAGTATAACGTGGAAAGAGAAAGAAAGAAAGAAAAAAGAGAGAGAGAGAGAGAGAGAGAGAGAGAGAGAGTAGCATGATCAAAGAAGATAAAGAATATAGAAGGTATTCGAGAAAGAGAGACAAAGAAAAGATGTCCTTTGACTCCGATGTGGCCGAGCTAATTATACAAGATCAATCAAGTGTGACGCAGTTGGCTCGAAACCTGAGTGGCCAGTGTGCACTCATACCTAATTATGATCACAATGGCCACCCATTCACAAAACGGGTTGACGATGACACTCACACATTCCTCTTTCTCACGTCTCAAGGGGTCTTGCCGGTCAAGATGAGATGAGCATGCGCAGTTCAGAACATCAGTTCGCCATTTTGCTTTCATGACGTTTAGCCACTTACTCGCATTGATGCAGAGGCGCGCACAGTAGCAAATTATCTATACTATTATTGAAAGAGCTAGCCAATGGGAGTGTGTGTGACAAGTAAGTGTTTACAGAGGGAGAAAGAAGCGGAGGCTACGAATACGAAAGGAGAGTAATCATCTAAGGAGAGATTAAAACTGTAAGCCTTCTCTTCTCAATAAAGGATTTTCAATTTATGCTTGTTAGCATTGCATGGTAATGGTGCGATCATGTTGCGCTTTGATTTGTTTTCGTCTCTAAGCTATTGATGCAATATTCTTAGTATTGTATTTTGAGAAAGGAACAGGAAGCGGAAGTTACCACTTCAACCATTTCTATCTAGTTGGACGAATTCAAATTTTATTGATTGTACTCTCATTAGAAACAAAGAAAAGAGTACTGAACAGTTATGTAATATCAGTCCTCCTATATGACAGTGAATGCTGGATATTCTCCTTACAAATGAAGACATTGTACCTGAAGTGTGTCTTACCTTCACTTTACAGTGTATCTCATTTATATACGGTATTTACTTGACCCCCCCACCCCGAGGTCAGGTTGTGATACAACGTCTGTTTAATGTGGGGAGCCCGAGCGCGTGCACCCCGACAAGGAACAAAAATTCCCCGAGCCCCCGCAACCGTCGGTTGCGCTGGCCTCGGTGCGTGCACTGATCCTTCTCTCTAGTGCAATCAGAAAGCGCGGCCTCGGGCAGCTGTTTCCCAGGGCCAGGCACCTCTCAGTAAAATTTTCCTCAGTTGCGACTCTGTCCATTGACGGAGTCGCCCCTGAGCGCACTCTGTCCAAGGACAGAGACGCAACTGAGAGATGTATCCCATTTATATACCAACTATTGTTGGAAATACTAAGGTACTCATTTGACATGAATGCATGCACCAAGAAAATCCAATCAAAGGTTAACTATTCATTTGTAGTGGGGAGCATTAGGGTTGTGTTTTGATACTCAAGTGTGTAGCAACCCCTAAAATTTTGGGAACCCTGAGTTAAACCGTGGCATATAATTACAAATGTTCTGCAAACTGAGATCATCTCTCCAGGCCGATATTATCAAGAACTTATCTACTTGACAGATCAACAATGGTGAGATTCGAACTCCAGTCTCACGACCAAAACGCTCTAAACTCCGTGGGCATTGATATACAGGGTGGCCCCCAAAAACGGGAATTTTTGAAGTTCGTATTGCCAGACATGAGCAAGTGGCAACACTGCGAGACAGTGACCTTGAGCAAGTAAACATTTCGTCATTTAGAATTCAAAATGAAATTCACAGTATTCCAGCTGAGATGTTGCAGCAGTCAATGAGGTATCTCAACAGCAGATTTCAAGAATGCATTCGTACAGGAGGACGCCATCTACAGGACGTGATTTTTAAAAAATGAAAATTCCATCATTGTTTCTTAAATGGCATGTTTTAAGGTTTCAATTGCTATGAATAAAATATTTTTCTTCCATCACTCTTGGTTTTATTGGATTGTTAAAAAGTTCCCGTTTTTTGGGTCACCCTATATAATTGAATCCTATGCAGTAAATATAAGTGTTACCAATGAAGACCAATCCTGTGTTCTCCATTTTTTTTGTCTCCATCTCTCTCTCTCTCTATTTATACTTGTCTATCTGACATTGTTATTTGAATGGCCATCGGAAAATTCCACTGCATAATGAAATATGAATGTGATTAACATTTACCACTGTACATTGAAAAGGAAGGAGATTATGTTGAAAAATAAATACTTTAAATTCATGTAAAACAGAGACTTGAATTTATAGGCTACGAAATTATTTGCATGTATATGAATGCTAGGAGATGCTTAAATGTCCTTGGCCCAACAAATAAAGGATTCCAGAATACATTCTAATGTTTGGTCAGATTATGATAACTTTTTGCGCCCAAACTTGGCGTCCAGTGCTTTTCTGCATCCTGTTGAAGTTTCTACGTCTAGACATGATAAATTATTATGAAAAATTATTCAAATCCCCAACATCAATATTCAGTTATATATATATATATATATATGAAAATATATACTCTTAAGGTGTGCTATATTTAGGGGATAAAATGGCCAATATCAGAGATAGAGCGTGTGTAAATATAAATATAAAAGTGGTCTGACGATTGCGTTTAGCATGAAACAGCCTGTCGCCTCTTAAGTGTTGACTTCAATGTTCACTTATTGTTATGGTAAAACACACCCTATTCTATAGTTAATAGACTCTCCCACCTAATATAAGTAGAAGTAGTAAGAGAAACGTTGGTCAGTCGATGTCGGACGACCGGCTGACCGGTTGAACTCTCTGCCTTCGGGCGGGGAGGAACCCGAACGAGGCTACGCCGAAGGGCGGATTCTCTTTCAGGGAGGTAAATGGTTCAATGGGCATATTTTTGGCCGAGCCCACGGGTTCGGAGATCCCACGGGCTCGGAGATCATACGTTAAAAACGGCCTGGTGCCACCTCACGCCTTTGTGGGGGGGGGGGGGTGACTGAATATCGTCAATGTCGGACGACCGGCTAAACGGTTGAACTCTCTGCCTTCGGACGGGGAGGAACCCGAACGAGGCTACGCCTCTCGGCGTAGCCTCGTTCGGGGAGGTAAACTGGCCCTGAGCCCGTTTATACGTGTTCAATGAGCATATTTTTATACGTGTTCAATGAGCATACGGGCTCGGAGAACCCACAATAAGTAACTGACCTTGTGTCACATGATGCCCCAGTGTGTGTGTGTCTGGGGGGGGTGATTGAATATCCAGTCGGTGTCGGACGACCGGCTGAACGGTTAAACTCTCTGCCTTCGGGCTTGGATGAACCCGAACGTGGCTACGCCGAAGGGCGGAGTCTCGTTCGGGATGCTAAACCGACCCTGAACCCGTTTATACGTATTCAAAGGGTATATTTTATATTTTTGGCCGAGCCTACGGGCTCGGAGATTCCACATTAAACCGGCCTTGTACCACATGATACCCTCGTGGGGGTGACTAGTCGATGTCGGACGACCGGCTGAACGGTTAAACTTTCTGCCTTCGGGCGGGGAGGAACCCAAACGAGGCTACGCCGAAGTGCGGAGTCTCGTTCGCGGAGGTAAACCGACCCTGAACCCGTTTATACGGGTTCAAAGGGTATATTTTTGGCCGAGCCCACGGGCTCGGACATCCCACGTTAAACCGACCTTGTGCCACATGATACCCTCGTCGGCGGGTGGGGGGTGACTAAATATGAGTCGATGTCGGACGACAGTCGAACTTTCTGCTTTCAGGCAGAAAGGAAGCCAGACGAGGCTATGCCGAAGGGCAGAGCTTCGTCCGGGGAGATAGACAGACCCGATCCCGTTTATGCCGGGTCTACGGGGATTTTTTGGCCGAGCCTATGGGCTCGGGAACCTCACATTAAATTCGGCCTTGTGCCACATGTGACTGCGTGGGGCAGTTACTAAATAGCGTCGATGTCGGACGACAGTTAGTCGAATACGAATGTATCAGCGACCACAACAAGATTACTCTGCGTAATACCTATTAAGTTCCTAACGTTTTGTACGCCGAACCTATTTTAGGACCGATTTAGTACAAATACAAGCCTCCACTGCGAAATCCCTCCACAACACTTATATATATATATATATATATATATATATATATATATATATATGTATACCGAGGTCAGTACCAAGCAGTGACATATATAGAGGGAGAATTTGGGACACCTCGAGTCGGTGTAATGGTTAGCAAGCTTGTCTCGTTAGAACAATTACGAGTGAGTTCAATCCTCACTGGATGACCCCTACTTTCGGCCTTGTGGCACATCTAAGCTACGCTTGGAAAATCACTATATAGAGGGAGAATTAATAAAAATATAAAATTTGTCACTTAGCTGATTGATGTTACCTTCAGCATCCACTCGTCAGGGGTAACTTTCTTAGAATGTTATATTTATGCCGATAAAGGAAAAGCGTTAAGTTTATTGAGAAAGAAGGAACTCAAGCTAAATTATGTACCCCCCCACACACACACAATTGTGTATTTGGAAAGCAATCCCCCTTCTATACAAGTTCCATTAAAGACGATTAACAAGGTACTGCGATTAAGCTTTTTATTTAATTTTTCTTTGTTCATATAAGTGTTTTCTTTTCTGAACGTAAAGTGTGTAAAAATTGCCCCAATGTTCTGTGTATCCGAGCGTTTTCGGCTATTCTATTAACCATTACTAATGGTTTTTTTTTATTTTTAAGTGAATGTGTTGATTTTATATATGTTTCTAGAGTGATGGGAATGATTTTTTCCAGACACGGTCAGCACGTCGTACCCGTGTTCATATTTGATATTGTTGAGTGTTGGCTTTTCCTTTTTTATTATTAGTACTTTCATTACTTTTAAATTTTACTTAATAAGTAAACACACACACACACACAGGCACACACACACACACACACACACACACACACACACACATATATATATATATATATATATATATATATATATATATATATATATATATATATATACGTTCTACCAGGGATGGTGAAACTTACTATGGATGACTTTTGTTAGAGAGTGCCTTGATTTCAAGGTCATCCACAGTAAATTTTCACCCAGCATAAGGGATGCTGGGTGCAAATTTACTCATGTGCTCATGTGTAGAAGCACCAACATAAAAAAGTTAGTCCACTAAAGCCCTAAAGGTCGATAGGCATCACACGAAAACTTTTTCCACTTTGTCATACTACATATATGTCATATATATATATATAAATATATATATATATTTATATATATGGGGAAAGGTAGAGAGATATCA
>CAHIKZ030004787.1:4115000-4117500 GCA_903632075.3 Acanthosepion pharaonis | reverse complement strand
TACCAAATGTCAAAACATCAGACACTTACTAGTCGTGAAATTTTCATTACCTCTTGTCATTTCTTTCGACCTTCGAACTGAAAATTTAATTTCTACCAGGCAGTAACACTCCATTGCACTGAACAGAGGAGAGAATTGTTAATTTCCGCTGCGCATTAAATTAACTTAAATTAACTGACCACACTGTATTTACGTGTGTGCGCGTATAGGGAAAACTTAACTCTTTTTTGATTTTATTTTGTTTCTCAGATATTTCAAGACGGCAAACTCAGTCATTTCATCGATGGTCGAGGATCGTCTGGTAACTGGATGACATATGTCAACTGCGCCCGATACGCCCAAGAACAAAACCTGATCGCCATCCAAGTCGACCGCGAAATTAACTACGAGGCATGCAAAGACATTCCGCAAGGTACAGAACTGCTCGTTTGGTACGGGGACTGCTATTTGCAGTTCATGGGGGTCCCCGTTGCTTTGAAAGAAATGGCCGACGGCGGGGCGCAAGAAGAAGCCGATAGTAAGTTTGATTTTATTTTCTTACCACATTTTTCTTGATTTCAATTAGTAAAAAAAGAAAAAAAAATCAGAGAAAAATATTATAGCCACAAAAATCCAACAATTGAATTTCTGATTTTTCAGCCCGATTATCTTCGATTAAGCAAACCTGACCTTATTATTATTATTATTACTCTATAAACTAAGGTCTATTGACTGAGATAGATAGATAGATAGATAGATAGATAGATAGATAGATAGATAGATAGATAGATAGGAAAAGACTGAGATAGATAGATAGATAGATAGATAGATAGATAGATAGATAGATAGATAGATAGGAAAAGACTGAGATAGATAGATAGATAGATAGATAGATAGATAGATAGATAGATAGATAGATAGATAGATAGGAAAAGACTGAGATAGATAGATAGATATTTGATAAATACTGGTTTACAAGAAAATCTATCTATCTATTATCTGGTGATAATAAAGACATTTTATCATTCGAAACACGGGTGCATATTTGCCGCTACAAATAATTACGGAGACATATATATATAGATATAGATGGATATGAAAAGATAGATAGATATGGAAAGACTGAGATAGATAGATAGATAGATAGATAGGAAAGGACTGAGATAGATAGATAGATAGATAGATAGATAGAAAAGACTAGATAGATAGAAAAGATAGATGATAGATAGATAGATAGATAGATGAAAGATAGATAGATAGATAGATAGATAGATAGATAGATAATAGATGAAGATAGACAGATAGATAGATAGGAAAAGACTGAGATAGATAGATAGATAGATAGATAGGAAAAGACTGAGATAGATAGATAGATAGATAAATATAAAAAAGATACATAGAGAGATTGATAAATAGTAAGAGATTGAGATAAATAGATAGTGTGATATGAACAAACTGAGATAGATAAATAAATATAAGAACACTGCAATAGACAGATAAATATGAAAACACTACTATAGATATATAGATGGATAGATAGATATGAAAGCAAAGCGATATATGTATATCTATCTATCGATAGATAGATTGATTGAAGTGGTGGGGAGATAAAAATATAAATAGATAGAAAATTAGGATTAAAAATTTAACATTAAAAATAATTAAAATTCAGATTTTTTGAAAATGCATATAATAAAAAAGGATAATAATTATGTTTATGAATGTTGTTCTTATTTCTTGCAAGTAGGGCAAGTTATAAAGAATTTCAGGAATCCGGCCATTGAAGAAGTCACCATATTGGATCGTTGGTGGTTGGAAGGCTTATGATAATCATCTGTAGCAATCCGGACTTTTAGATAATTTTAAAACAAAAAAAGTATCACCGAAGAATATTACTTATGATCTGATGATGATGGAAATAATCATTGAAATATTAAACAAATATTCTTGACTAATATTTGATAAATACTGGTTAACAAGAAACATGCTTTTGGGACTTAACTTATCAGTTATCACAGCAGATCATTATTATACGTGACAAAAAATAGAAAAGGAAAAAATATAGTGTTGTACTTATTTGATTATAGAATCGCTCTCGAAAGAAAAAAATAATATGATCTGCTTCCTAAATCTCAAAAAGCATTTTATTTTTTCTCAAAAGCATTTTATTTTTGGTCGTATATTAATTTAAAATATTCCTTTTTACAGGTTTTATTTTTGTAACGGGATAAGATCATTCTAAATTTCAGAATTTCGCTATTGCCCATCAAAATAACTGGAAGAAAGCGATCTAAAAAAAAAAAACAATAGAAAAGAGAGGTAACAAAGCGTAAACCAAATAACTCCAGTTTGTTCAACTTAGGAAACTTAGCATTGCAGCCAAAGTATTTTAAATGTTGTCAATAAAAAGGTAAAAATGAAAAATATCTAACAACAAATCGAATATAGCATCAAAATTTATATTATTTTTATTTATTTCTTATGTAAATAAATGCATAATTGTTAATAATGTTTCAATAAA
>CAHIKZ030004787.1:4035000-4110000 GCA_903632075.3 Acanthosepion pharaonis | reverse complement strand
CTCTCTAGTCTTTTGAACAGGAGTAGAATTTTACTTCTTGTTTTCTGTTTAGGATTGGGTTTTCAGTTCCTACTAAAGTCTACTTCCAACTATGGTGATAAATAGATTGATTAATGCGAACTGACTGATTGGCAACTTGGGTGATTTTATGACTGGTACTAAAAAAGTTAAATAATAATCTCTTTTGGTAATGCTTAAAATGATTACGACTATAGATCACGCAAAGAATAATTTCCACCTGGTGGCAGTCTTTTCCGTAGAAAGCATAAAAATTTATAAAATAAAACGTTCTGTACTTCTCCCATAATTTTGAAAGCTTAGACAAATTTTAAGAATTATTTTTTTTAATTTTAAACTGATTAACAAATCTTTTTGGCGTGCCTTGGCATTAAAATCGGAGTTTAGCTTTGTTTTGACTTTTGAGCTGGTTTTCATACCAAATTATCTCCCATACATATTTCTTTACATTCTATTATAATATACTGTTATTTTTCATTTGTTAATAAATTCAAATGATAAAAGCAAATGATACTGGCTTTCGAAGCAAGATTTAGCATATTGATGAATTTCCAAATATAGATTTTGTTTAGTTATTTGGCCAAGTCTAGCATAGTCTGACACAAGTCCATCACCTCTCTTATAAATAGAATATAAGCAAATGAATGAAATAATTTTAATTTATATATTCTTATTGCTTTCATTATTAGTTTTTCACTAGTTTTTCTTTATCTTTCATCGTTGTTTTTATCACAACGCTAAAAGTATTACACTTTCTTCTTCGATGTGCCGTGACCCTTCAGGACGTTGGCGATAATGTCTCTCCGCAATTTCCCGTCCTTTTTATCTCTGTAAAGTTTCTATTTTCGCTATTCTTCCTAATCCCTGTTCTGCTAACCATTTACACAAAGCTTGTTAGGTAGGTTATAAAATGGTTGCCTCTGTCCCTCTAGCCTTCAATATGTCCTCTGTGTGTTATATAAAGTCAGTTAAGTACCATAAGTGATAAACGCAATCATGTCTCTTACGATCCATGACTGACGAGGCAGAAGATTTTCCTGCATAAGGCTGCCGTTTCTTTCTGCGGTATACTGGTGCCCAACCAAGTCTATAGGACCCAGTATGCCCTGCTATTCTACCCATAACTGTGGAGAGAAGAGATGGATTCATACCTTTTCGAAGGGTATTTGCGCGTAAGTGAATGTAACGAAAGCGACTGGAATTCGAACACGGCTCTCTGATTTCCCATGCTGGACCGTTATCCCCACTGCACATCCCAGTGTCAAATTACGAACGTTAAATTAAACATTGTGGATAAAGAAGTGGTCATTGACAAGACTCGCATCCCATATCATGTCTAACAAAGACATCACCTAAACAATTCAACCGCAGTAGCTAAACAGCTTTGTGAATTCAAGATGAGAGTTATATAACCATTCCTTTTCTTGTCTGATTATTCATGTCATATTGCAAGTTGTTTAGGATTGCATCTCCGGTTCTTTCTAAAGTCTTCTTCAGCTCTTTACCCCTAACGTCTGCGTCTGGACACTGAAATTTTATTTACTATTTATTTCATTTTATTTTTTGTTTTATCTGCACCACTAACAGGGGTAGATAGGTTCACCTATCGCCCGGTTCACACTCCTCTCTAGTCTTTTGAACAGGAGTAGAATTTTACTTCTTGTTTTCTGTTTAGGATTGGGTTTCCGGTTCCTGCTAACGCCTACTTCAGCTCTATACTTCTAACGCTTGGCATTTTTTATGCTAATACAGCACCACACAATATTTTTACTTCTGTTTATAAATACTTGGTGCAAAATAAAGTTCTTGCATTTGCCTTGATAAAGCTATACGTTATTTTTTATACATGCAGTTTATTTAAGCAAATGCTCCGTTTTTAATCTAAAAGTATTAATTACATTTACCGGCCTGAATGTTCGAAAAATTTCGTAGAAAATACGTGTCCTCCGACAGGAATCGAACCTGTATTCCTATACGTGCTATACCATTCAGACCGGTAAATGTAATTAATACTGCTTAATTAAAAACATAGCATTTGCTTAAACAAACTGTATCTATAAAGATAACGTATAAATAGAAAAATATATTAAATAATTGTTGGACTTAATCTATTTCATTTTATATATATATATATATATATATATATATATATATATATATATATATATATATATATATATATATATATATATATATATATATATAATAAAAGGGCATTTTACTTTTGATATTTCAACGGATGTTATAGCTTTTGAAGCTAGTGTTGCTGTCTGGTCAGTAACCTAATCATACAAAAGCAGTTTGGCTAAGTGCTCTCTAACAAACATCATGGCATGCCAGTGACGGGGAAATTTTCTCAGGCTAGCTGGCTATGGAATTGAACGAAGGGGAAGTCGATCTATGGCTCTCTCAAGAACGCGAATGCAACAAAAACCAGCGTAGATCTATAGACCTATATTCAAATCTGTTTCGTGGATCCCGCTTTCCATACTTATATATATATTTAGAGATAGATAGATAGATAGATTGAGAGAGAGAGAGAGAGAGAGAGAGAGAGAGAGAGAATATGAGAAATAGAAAGCGACTGACAGAAAAACTTTCAAAATATTTGGGGCCAGAATAGAGCCTTGGAAAGATAAACAGATATAAAGAGAGTTTAATGAAGAAGGACAGAGAGAATAATAAAGAAATTAGAAGAAGAAGAAGAAGAAGAGAGTATTGGAGGGAAATAGAAGGAAATGAAGTAGAAGAGAGGAAGGAAGGGAAGGAGAAGGAAATGAAGAAGAGTGGAAGAGAGAGAATGAGAAAGAAATGAAGAAGTGATTAAGGGAGAGAAAGATAAGGAAATGAAGGAGACGAGGGGAACGGAGACAGCTAAAAGGAACTGAAGAAGAGAAAAGGAAGGCAGATGAAGAGGAAATGAAGAAGAGGGGAAGGCAGAGAGCGAGAAAAAAAAAACTGAAGACGAAAAGAGGAAGGAAGAGAAATGAATTGCGTTGCTTTTTTCTCCCTCTCTATCTTTCCCTCTTTAATGGTAAAAAATCTCTGCCATGGAAGAAGAAAAAGAAGCCGATAATAAAATAAGAAGGCTAAAAGTCAGAATAAATTTGAGCTAAATAATCACCTCTTCAGTGATCTGCAGATGATTACTAAGCCGTTGGAATGTGCCACAGCCGCCATTTTCTATTCACCGGAAGCAGTTGATTCCCTGATCCTTTGCCGGCGAGAGATTCACTTGCTAGGGGGCGCTTCTGTGTCTACAAACCATTAATACTTCCATTGACATTCTGTCCGTGCTAATTCCGACTGGAAAAACTTTGCCCTTCCATCCTGATATAACTACTCTTCCCACTCCAGCGGTTATTTGTGTAGGTTTGACGGTGACGGTGGTAGAATAGAGTGAAAGAAGAGGGAGAGGTTGGGGAGAGTGGTTAGCTGTGAAAAGATTTGGATCGGTGTTTTAGGTTCCTGGTCATGAGAAGGCTCGATGTTCGATCTTCGATCGAAAAAAAAAAAGAGAAGCTTTTATTGAAAAGCTTTTTGCGAAAGAAAATCTCTTTGGTCATAAATCTAATCTGTTGCCGAAATATTTGAAGAAGTCGTGTAGGAGACGGAGGAAGAGTTGCTGTGAAAAGAAGGAAAAGAAGAAAAAAAAGAGAATCAATTTAGGAAAGAAAGAGAATGAGAGAGAGAGAGAGAGAGCATGAACGAGAGAGAGAGAGAGCAGGAACGAGAGAGAGAGAGAGAGCAGAAACGAGAGAGAGAGAGCAGGAACGAGAGAGAGAGAGAGAGAGAGAGAGAGAGAGAAAGAAAGAGCAGGAGCGAGGGAAATGTTTAGAAAAGAGGAACTGTTTGGTAGGTTTTACGAGTTGCTAAATCTTGTTAGGGTTATTTAATGTCCAATTTTGTACGAGGCACCCACTGAGGACTGAACTCAAGGCTAATGATTAACCAGACTGGCCTAGTTTACCATTATCCACAGCTCTAAAGTGAGATGAGTGAATCTAGATAAGAAATAGAGAGAGTGAGAGCGAAGGAAGAGAGACCAAAGAAGAAAGGTAACACAGAGAAGAATAATAGTCGGAAAATGTGAAATAAAAAAGGAAAAGACAAAGGAAAAAAGTAAGAGAGAAAGAATAAGACAGATGACTTAAAAAGAAAAAGTGAAGAGAAAGAAAGAGATATAAAAGTAGAAAGATAAAATGAAGGATATATAATAAAGGAAGTAAAAAAGACAATAAGAAAAAAATAGAAAAATAATAAAAGATGAATAAAGTCGAAAAAAAGAGAGTGAATGATGAGCGAAAGTCAGAGGAAAGTAAGACCGGCAAGAGGGGAGTGATAAAAAGATGACAAGAGGAATTAGAGAGAGAGAGAGAGAGAGAGAGAGAGAGAGAGAGAGAGAGAAGGAAAAGGAAGAACGAAAAAAGAATGAAAAAGAAGACCAAAGAGAGGAGAAGTGGAAGAAGAAGAAAAAAAAGAAAAGCGAAAAAAGCTACAATGAAATTCCATTAGCATAAATTAAAAATTTCGGTTGTAATTGTATCTAGTAGAGAACAGATACATATACACGTATGTATAGGTATAAATCTATGCACATAGATGTAGGGTGGGGAAAATTTCCCGGTTTTATCCATTACAAAAAAATAAGTATTTACGTAATCAAATATGAAATACAGGTATGCATTGGAACACACGGAAGACTAGTATTACTAAAGCTTATAGAGATGACTTAATCGAAACATGTCTAATATTGCAAGGGATAAAATCAAGTCGATTTAAAAAAAATATCTGGACACAGATAGTTAACATCTAATAATAATATTATATTGCACCAACCTGTTACTAATATAACTATTTTTGATAACAATAGTAAAACGATAAAGAGAATAATTGCCATTATAATAACAACAATAATTATAGCAACAACAAATTACTAAAATTATAGTACTACCTACATTTGTCTGTTTGTTTTTATCTGTCTGACTGTCTCTGTGACTCGCTCTCTCTCTCTCTCTCTATATATATATATATATATATATATATATTATTTATGAAAAATTATAACATGATTTTATAACATACTTATGTTATAATTTTTTTATAAATAATAATTATATCTGCTCTACTTTGTATTGAGCACTCTTTTAAGAATAGTAATTGTTGGTTATTGGAATTCATTCCCGTATATACCAATTATATACTTGTATATATATATATATATATATATATATATATTTTATATATCAACAAACAGTATTTATAAAAAATAGTATGACAAAGTGGAAAAAAAATATTTTTCTGACGCATTTCATCCGCTAGGATTTCATCGGACTGGGTTTTGTTGATGTTTGCCACTTCTACACATACGCATGAAACTAGAGACACTGGTAGTTTAAAAATTTTTGAAAGAATATTTTTTCAATCTCGCCATATTCATCAGTATTCTTATTTTTTTTCCCTCTCCATCACCCTTGTTCGTGAATATCCCACAGTGTTACAACAGAAAATCTACCAAGAATGTTAAGAGACTGGAAGCAAATTTATCGTGGCTGAACTAGCGATCAAGGCATTTTCCAGACAGTTTCGTCTCAGTGGATTATTTTCTCTTTCAATCAAACTATATTAAAATTGTGGTCAGTTTCGTTACGGTGTGTTGTTGTTTTTTTTTAATGTCCCTTTTGTGTTTATATAGTCTTTTGTTTAAACTTCTTGAGGTTTCTCCAATGTATTCATTCTGGCAATTCCTGTACTTGATAAAGTAAATTCCTCCTTTAAGTTTTGGCTTGTTGCTTTGTTTTTATTGATCAAGTCTTTGATTGTTTTACATGTAGTTGTGACTAATTTTATGGTGAGTTTAGATAAATTCTCTTCGGTTGTAGTTATGATAGAATTAGTAGGTAGAATAAAAATATGAAATAGTTAGGGTATTGAAGGGTCCTGAAAGTATTTTCAATATATTTCTCCTCTTCGTGTAAATATTGAGGGCTGCAAATTCTGAGTGCTCTTAAATAAAATCTAATGATAATTCCAGATTTTATTTTGTTGTTATAATGGGAATAGAAGTTTATTAGGTCATTTTTATTGGTTGATATTCGGTGGACACCACTAAGTTTTAGGCTGCTGTTATCTCGGTGTAACATGATGTCTAAGAAAGGTAAAGTATTTTTTCTATTTCGTATTTAAATTCTGTTCTGTATTCGACCTTGTTTAGTTTAAAAAAAAATATTCTTTCAAAAATATTCTTTCAAAAAATTTGAAACTACCAGCGTCTCTCGTTTCGTGCGCATGTGTAGACGTAGCAACATCAACAAAGCCCAGTCCGATAAAATCCTAACAGATGAAACGCGTCACAAAAACTTTCCAATTTATCATACTATATATATATATATATATATAGGTCAGTGATGCATTGTGGGTAGTCTATTGTATTTTTCTAACGGTTATTTTAGTAGGTTGTAACGGTTATGTTTCTAATTCTTCTAGAGGCTATTGAGTGGAAATAATTGTGAATCCGGTGCATTTTTTGGCTCTTTATTGTGCTGTTTGTCCACTTTTTTATTAACCTTTTTATTGATTATTTTATTGTTGGTTGTTATTACGTTTACACACAGACACACAGACACACACACGCACATTCCATCTATACGTTATTTTTATAGATATAATTTATTTAAGTAAATGCTCTGTTTTTTTTGTTTTTTTTTTTGTTTTTTTTTACATTAAACAATATTAATTACATATTTATCGGCCTGTATCAGAAAAAATAAAAATTTCAATTGCTGGCTTCAGACATACACGCACGCACACACCCACATACATATATTGCTGGCTTAACACACACGCATGTACAGACATATTTAAATATATATAAATATATAGCTGGATTAACGCACACAGACAGATATATGTATGCATATACATATGTATGATAAGATAAAGAACAAATAGGAAACGTTTATTAATCTAACGTTTCACTTTTATTAAAGCTTCATCGGAGTATGTCATGGAGAAAAAGAAGAAATTCTGTTATTTTTATTTTAGTGTTGTTTGATTTCCATTGAGTATTCTGATTTCATGTGCATTTGAATTGTTAGCATAATTTATGGCGTTCCGAATTCAAGAATTTTCAAGAAATTAACGGATTCCAAGCCTAAATGAAAAGCCGTAAATATTGCTTTAAGTTTATAATAATTCTAATTTGTCTATGTCAGATTTATATGATAATGTATTTTTAAATTAATTCTTAAAGAATCTAACGTATACACACACACACACACACACACACACACACACACACACACACACACACACACACACACACACACATATATATATATATAAAACAAAGGATATATACGTAAAAACGATCCGAGATCAACACACAACACACCCACACACAAACACACACACATACACACACATATACACATACACACATAAACACACTCACACACACACACAAAATGTAGATTTTCATCTAAATCTGACATTGCATGGAGTGAAATGATTAAAATATCATTTCACCCCAAGCAAGGAGGAAAAGTGTTATACTGGAACATACCTATTCTATTGTTAATAGACTCTCCCACCTATAATAAGTGGTAGCAGTCACCAGTAGCTCAGTGAGTTGGTGAGTCAGTCGATGTCGGATATCAAAGTATCAACCACCACAACTAGATTGCTGCGTCATTAACTATTATAACAAGTTCCTAACGTTTTGTACGTCGAACCTTTTTTAGGACCGACTTAGTGAAATACAAGCCTCCACTGTGAAAACTACTCTACAACAAAAAAACTAAGACTAATTTTATGGTGAGCTTAGATACATTCTTTTCGGTTGTAGTTGTGATAGAATTAGTTGGTAGAATTAACATATATTTTTTTATTCATTCGATTTGTCATGAAAGACAGCTCTTCTATTTTGGAATATTTTATGTGCCTTTTGTTTCGCATTGAATATGAAATAGAGTATTGAAAGATCTTAAAAATATTTTCAATATATTTCTCTTGTGTGTAACAGGGAGTGAAAGAGAAGAAGAAGAAAATTCCTGAGGAGATGTGAGGAAATAAAACAAACAATAAAGGAACTGTATTCAGGAAGACAGAAGAAGCCGAGTGACGTTGCATTTAAAATTTTTGCACATTGTAGGTGTCAGGGAAGTAAGAAATCTGAAGGGAGGTCCATAGGCAAGAAGTGCAAGAAAAGAAACAATTAGATTAGAAAAGACGGTTGCATCTATCTAGAAGAATGGTAGATTTATAAATGTGCATGATGTACAAGTTTTACTTTGTCAGACTTGTTACTAAGGCAGGACATCTCGACCTCAGTCATTTTCTCACTACCTTGTGCCATTTCTATTAATATTTTCATGGTAGTTTGCGTTCTGGGTAAGACGATAAACTACATCCAACAGCAAAACCTCTGATCAGGTGGTTTTGTGAAGCGCGGAACCACTTTTTAATTGCTGGTGTTCCCAGGTCCACCCCGACCCGGGGTGGTAACACCTGTTAGGGTCCCAACTATGGACAAATAGTTCAGCATAAACTGGGGTCAAAACACTATGAAAGTGTAAAATAGGTTTTAATACAAGCAATAAATTTTAGAAAAAGCGAAAACAATAATACATTTTTGAAGAAAAAGTATTACCAGCAATAAAAATCTTGTCGGCATTTTGAGGTTGATATTTCGTAAACCAAACCAAATCAATCCATCGTAATTTTTCTAATGAACTTTCCTCTTTGGTAGCTCGACTTCAGACTGGCAGTTAGGTCCCATCATTTTACTGTTGAAATTGCTAGATGCAACTATAAGTTCTATTTACATGCGGACTATTGAACTCATCTTTGTTGTCAGTCATCACGTTTCGGCCATTTTTCCCCAGTCTGAACTTCCCTGTATCTTTTCTATAAATATTTTCATGGCAATTGTCCTGATGAGCTTAACTCTTGGGTACCTCGACTTCACAAATTTAAGCGTGCTACTTGATTGGCAGTTAGGTCTCATCATTTTACAGTTGAAATGGCTAGATGTAACCGTAAGTTCTATGCTAATAGTTGCTTCACTTGCACTTCTCGCTTGTGGAAGTCTCTTCCGGTTTATTGTTATCCTGTCAACTACAAAATTTTAAATGCAACATCAGTCGTAATCTCCTTAATTCCGTTTTTTTTATTGACCTCTTTCTTTAATAATGTTTCTCACAGATTCTTTCACCTTCAGTAATCCCTTGCGCCTGAGTGGATTTATCGCCTTGCTTTAAAAAAGCTAGTGAACAGTAAACACGAAGACAATGTTATTAATTCAAGTTGTCTACACACAAAAATTGCGACCGCATCTGGTCTTGCTGTCGTTTATACCTTTACATTCAAAGAATCAGACGATAATTGGGGAAAAGGCGCGAAAAGAAAGAGATGAAAAAAAAAGAGAGAAAAAAAAAAGAGAAGGAAATGAAAGAGAAGCGATTATATCCCGGAAAAGAAGTTATTGTCGGTCATTGAAGCTAGATTAAGGCGGGCTTTCATCAGGTCATGTTGCTTAATTCAGTGTTCGTAGACTTTTGCGTTGATACGCCTGCGAAAACGTGAATTACGGAAGTGACCTCGTCCGACGGCTTATTTCCAACTTGATTGCCTTCTAGGCTCTGAATAAGTGGATGACTGATGAGATAGTTACAAATACCAAACACAAGACACGGTTCTTTTCAATTGCCGACTGTGCATCGTGAACAGAAAATTTTTCTGCGATTTGGGGGATGTAGAAATTATCCTCAATTCGCTTACTAGATAAAGTTTAATAAATTTGACAAATTGTAAAACTGTTTTATTGACTTGATTACGCGTTTCGACATAGTTAGATCGGCCTCCTCAGATCAGAACGAAATAAATATCTGCGTTTGTATTATAGAGGAAAATGTATTAATGATTCACATTTCTTTCGTTCTTACATATATATATATATATATATATATATATATATATATATATATATATGTGTGTGTGTGTGTGTGTGTGTGTGCTTCAATATTAAATCGTTAATACTTTTCCCGGTGGCATTTCTCGGTCGAGATGAAAGAACAAAAATGTGTGCTTTTTATATAAAAGCCGTTATTTTAATTTGTGCTGTTTTCTTTTCGTTTCAATCCCCCCTCCTAGCCTTACTGTATTGAATTTAAGGTAAAACGGGGTTGAAAGTAAATATTCATATTTTTAGGCATATATTTGTGTTTTCTGTGTCGACAGTAAGTGTATAAATAGGATATAGAATCTAGATAAAACGATATTTAGACATATACTTTATAATTCAAATTGTCTGTGATAGTGCAGAATTGTTCTTCTAATTTAATTTCCATTTTTATGAATTCCCTTTTCTGTCTCTGGATATACATGGAAAATTTGGATGCCTGTGTGGCTGGTTAAAATTTACCAATGATATCAAATATGTTCCAATACAAAATGGCGACTCCCTTGTCTTAGCAAAAATATTCTTCTTCTTCATCTCTTTTTTTTTTTTTTTTTTTTGGTGCTCCTGCCATATATTTAGAAATTCTTGATAAGAACCAAGGAAGAATCTGAAATGTTATTGGTCCTGGCCTGGCATCTCGATTTCATTCCCTTTTCTACCGTCATAATGGCGTTTCCTTGTGTCTTTTGTATAGACTTTCCGCTATGGTACCTAAACTTTATGAATTTAAGCGCAGTACTAGATTGAAGGCAAAGCCTCATAATTTTACAGTTGAAATGGCTACATATAACCGTAAGTTCTATGCTAACAGTTTCTTCTATCGTACTTCTAGCTTGTGGAACTCTCTCCCGGTTTCTTGTTTCCCCAGACAATTTTGATCTTCAAAAATTTAAATGAAATATCAATCGTTATCTACTTTCTTCTTAATTCTTGTTCTTTTTCCTTCATAGTAGTTTTTTCCATATTCTCTAACACTCACTAATCTCTTGCGTCTTAGTGGCTTTATTGCCTTACTTGGGCGAAATGATCATATATATATATATGTGTGTGTGTGTGTTTTACCAGTTTGTGACTGGAAGGGATAATTCCGAGGAGGATATAAATCCAGGAAGAAGTCAATGTAGATTACAGAGCATTATAATGATAATAAAAAGACGGAGATTTAATTATCCATTTTGTTTATAATTTTTATTTCGTGAACACCGAGATGTTCAGATCATCGGAACGAAAACCTCTTAAACTTTACAATGCTCTGTAGTCTAAATTGAACTTTTCCTGGATTTATATCCTCCTCGGAATTATCTCTTCCGGTCACAAACTGGTAAAAACGTATATATATATATATATATATATATATATATATATATATATATATATATATATTATTATTATTATAAAGAAAACGAACTCTTAAAAACCATGGTGATATTTATTTCGTTAAGATCGAGAGATCTCAACTCTTCAGACCGACTCCTTACACAAAAATATATAAAAAAAATTAACCTGACTTAAAAAACAAAAATTATGTTAAATATGCAGATTTAAGATTAGGGAAGGGGAGGGAAAGAAAGGTTATGTATTCAGATAAGGAGGAATATCTGAATACATACCCTTTTTCCCTTTCTTTTTCGCTTGGAGGATTTAGGAAAGGAACAAAATATGAAGGAGATTCAAGAAGATAGAAGGTGGCATTTGACATTGCATTTAAAGTGTTGGAGATGCATCTATCAGAGAAGCAAGTAAACAAAAGTGAGTTCCACAGACGGGAAGTGCAAGAAAAGAAACTGTTTGAGTAGAAGTGACGGTTGCATTTAGCTATTTCAACAGTAAACGGGTGGGACCTAGATAACAATCTAGTGGTACGCTTAAATCCATGCAGTCGGGACACCAGGGGAAAAAGCTCGCCAGAGCAATTGCTATGAAAATATTTGTAGAAAAGACAGAAGGAAGCCACGTCACGTCGGTGAGAAAGTGACTGAAGTCGAGATGCTAAGCCAGGATCGATTACATTATTGATCTTTCTTTGGATTTTGTCAATAACCTCGAGATGAACAGTAGGGCACTGTACCAGACATGGCAACAGTATTCAATGCACGAACGAATGGTAGATTTCTAAATGTGCAAGATGGACACTGACGAGAAAAAAAACTCAGTGAAAAATAAATAAATAAATAACGTAGAAATTTTTTTTTTACTTTACCAACATCGAAATATATTTCTTTAAATCAGCTTTTATAATTTGTAAGTCAAAGAGGATGTGCGGGTAGCGATTAGTGTAAGAGATATCGGCGCTGAAAGTAAATACGGAGAGCAGTGTTCGAATTCCGGGCTAGTCTGTTGCATTCACTTTCGCACAAAAGCCTTTATGAAAGGCATAAACCAGTCTCCTCTCCCAGCGATGGGTCAAATAACAGAGCGGACTGAGACCCTTAACCTTGAGTAGTAACTTGCCTTGGAGAATTTGAATTCCAAACCGTAGCGAAGTCGACGGGGAACCATTCCGCTATCTTTTTCAAGACATGCAATTCGCACATGGTAATGAGAAAAGAATGTGGAGAGACATAATCGTATATGTCCATGCCATTTTCGAAAAAAACAAAACAAAACAAAAACAAACCAAAAGAACGAATTAAAAATAAATTACATATCTAAATAAAAAAGGGTATTTGTTTTATTTATTAAACAAATACTTTTTTCGGATCAGTCTGCACGCATATGCAGCTTTTAATGAATAGATTTAAATAATATAAGCCAGTCATTTAAAATAATGTAAATAAGTACCGTATTTGACGGCATATAAGGCGCACATTTTTTTTTTTTTTTTTACTAAAAATACCTTTTAAAATTCGCCTGCGTTTTATATGTAGGTTTAAAATTCGCGATAGTCGGCCGAAATTAGCTACCTGGCAACTCCTATTAGCTTAGACTTAAACATAAAAGAGTAATGGAGCACGTGGATGGCAATGACAAATCACAATCACTTACAAGAAGAATAAAAAGACCCAGTACTGCACAAGTTTCCGAAAGGGTGAAGATTGGGATAATATTAGACCAGATATTGTTGTGAAATCTTTTAAAAAGTGTGGCATTAGCAATGCTGTCAATGGAACGGAATTTAACGACGATGATAGTAGTATTGAAAATGAGTATTTGATAACGAAGACGACGAATTTTATGGATTTGAAGGTAAATAAAATTTTAATAGTAACTGTACTGTTTTGCTCAATTGCTTGATTTTTAATTTGTTTTCTTACCTTTCGATATAATAGTTTTTAGACACGTGTTCTTTTTTTCCAATTATTTTTCGTTTAATTGTAATCATGGCTTCTTTAACCAAAATAATACCTCATAAATATAGCCTAAGCCGTACCATTTATTAATATTTTTACTAATTTTACTAATTACTAATTTTTTTCTTGACTTTCCTTACTGAAATTAGGGTACGTCTTATACACCGACAAATACGGTAATTTAAGCTTCAAATACGAATTTTGTATAGATGATCAATAAAAAAAATGTTTTTTTTACTATTAGTCTCTGACTTGTTTAGGTATATTTTTGTTGCTTTTTTAGCATAGCAATTAGATCGTTTTTACTTTCTTCAACTGAATATTTAATTTCATATCATGTATAATCAACCTCCTTTGAAGCTACCGATTCATTTTCGATCCACACTGTTTCCTTCATGGTCGTAGAAGAAAAAATGACCTAAGCAACACAAATATTATGTAAAGAAAAATTAATCAAAAATTATTAATAATAAGGATTCATTTAAGAAATCTTGATAATTTAAACAATGAAATTAATTGATTTAAATAATTAAGTTAAATAAAATAAAAAAGGTTAATTTTAAAAAACCTTCATTAAATCTGAATGAATTCTGTAATTTAATTGAATATATAAATACATACATTCGTATGTATATATGTATGTACACGTTTTAGTAATTGCTCACTTGGTAGAATATTAGGGTGATGATTGAGTCCATGGTCCAGTGCCTTTCCATTGTGGGAATTTTTAGTTTTCAAAATGGTCAAAACCCTTCTGGCAAACAATGGACATTTGTCCATGATTGTGGTTTTTCCTTACGGTCGATTGTTTAATAAACCTGCCAAGCATTCGGGCCGAAGCAAAAACCATCCCGACCCCAAGGACAAAGACTCTCTCATCACACTATCTCATCGCACCCTACCTTCAGGTGAGGCCCGTTCTTCTATTTAGCCCTTAGCTACAAAAAGTGGTCGTGTGACCGGAATTTCGTCTTACGGAAAGAGTTTACGCTTGTTTTAGTGTCATTTCATCCCTCGCCTGTTATTATCTCCGTTTCGAACGGCTCAGCAGCGAAAAACGATTCGTGTTTTTGAGTTAATTGGGTAGACCAGCCGCTGGAGTCTAACGCCTCGCGACGACAGAACTGAACCACCTAACGCGGAAATAGACACACTTAAAGACACGAATTCACACGTACACTTCCACTAATAGTTGCAAACAAACAGACTGGATAATTTGAAACGCTTTAAAACGATATTATCAATATACTGTCAGCCTCGCAGATTTTACAAGTATTTTAACAGTAAAGATAAATGTTACAACATTCTAAAAGTTTAGGAGTGTAAAAAATGGTGTCGGAAAAGTGATATTTCACTCAACAAAACTTAACTAGCATGAGTAAAGACGGTTGGCTTAACTAACACTGAAAAAGAATGGAACAAAAAGACGAGAAGACTTTATTTCGTAAGGACGTAGGCGACCATGGATCCCAACAGACTCCTTTTTTTGTTATTGTAAATTGCTACGAATTCTTGGGAAAGATAGTGGTGGGCTTTCCTTTTGCTTTCTCCGTGGTTTCAAATTCAGTGTAGTTATTCTCTTAGACTGGTTAGCCAAGGTTAGAAAACCCATCCAACCCTGTTATGTAACTCATAAATGGGTTGGGGGGAGGTAAAGTGATGAAGTCGGGACTTTCCTAGAGTCATTTAGACTAAAGGGAACAAAACAAACTGAGCGGGATTTGAACTCAATTCGCCGATTCGACCCCCCCACCCGTGTCGTTAACATTTATAAACAAATATTGAAGCATAAGTGTTAGTAGAAAGTACTAAAAACTAAATTGACACGTATTTTACGATAAACGAAGAGAAATACTGAAAAGGGTACGGTAAAACCTTTTAATTAAATGTCAAAGCGTTTCACCAGGAATAGACATGATGAGTCGATATCTCTTGGGTCGTGAGAGATGAGGAAATACATCCGTTTAGTTTGCCTGTCAGGAAGAGAGTGTACCTTGACTGGATTTTTCCGCTCTCTTTCCCCACATTCCTCTCTTTTTCTTTGTTTGTTTGTTTCTTCCTTTCTTTCTTTCTATCTCTCTTCCTCTCTCTCTCTCTCTCTCTCTCTCTCTCTCTATATATATATATATATATATATATATATATATATATATATATATATATGTGTGTGTGTGTAAATAAGGTGTATTTAAGCAGTAAGAATCCTTTGAAACATGTTTGGTTGAATAATGTCTATTTTTAACAGACGTCACCTTGAGTGACTTGAAACTGGTTTCAGCACATGAGGAAACACCAGAATTAACCAAAAACGGTTCCATAAACATACACAAACCACAATCCTTGAAAACGGATGTAGCATCATTCGAAAGTACTTTGAAAAATGAACTTTGGCAAATTTACCGATTATTTACAGCAACCAATTCGGAAATGTTCAGAAACTAAACAAAAAGCGACACGAATTACCATGAATATTAACTCAGCTTGAAAATGGTTGAAGTATTACTCAAAAGTTGTCGGGTCAATAAATATGGCCAATTACTCCATATACTTAGTCCTCCAAAATCGAAAAATTGTAAGGTCTCAAAGTTGAATAAAAACTTACAAAATATTCCCTGACCGTTATATTTAACGAAACATGCATAAAAGAGAGCCCAAATATACAATATGGAAAGTTTTAGGATTGACCAAGAATCTTTTCCAAATAATTTATTGATGTTAAGTCATTTTTCCAACTTTAAGAAGAGGTTAGTCAAATAAGTTCTTAGAACCCATTCGTATATATATATATATATATATATATATATATATATATATATATATATATATATATATATATAGGTACCAAAAGATTCGTTAAAAAAATGAGCATACATGATGAAAAAATGACCAAAACTTAGTAAAATTTAATAAAACAGTTTTTTGTTATTATTACAAATGAATAAAATTATTTTAGAAACGTTTCTTTTTTTAAGAAAATCTTGGAAAAATATTTCATTTGTTAAAACCCCACCCCGCTTATTTGACTTTCTGAATCTTCGAAAAAAATTTTTGCACCACTTAATGACTACAGGGTGCGATGGATAAATTGTCGCCATTTTATATGCGCGTTGTTTGTTTTTGATTTTATCGACTGCACAGGTTTGGTTGGGCACCGTCTGCGAGAAAAACAAAAAAAAAAAAAAAATCCAGAAATCAGAAAAATTTCAATTAAAGGTTTACATATATTTTTCAATGTATAACAAAAATATTTAACGCCTTAAATTATTGGAATCTTTTCCTACGCATTCTTGAGAAGCAATCAATCACTACTCCCTCTCAGACAAGTAGGCTTTGGCAGGCAAGGAAGCATGAATATGGCAGAATCGTCCGTCCAAATGCCTGCCTGTCTGTATATCTATCTATCTATCTATCTGTAGGGGTGTTCGTGTACTTAAGACAAGTTCTATTGTATTGATGGTTCGAAACAAGGTTTTATGGTTACATATCACGCTAAGACAGACGCGAGCATTTTTTGCTATAATTTTCTGATAAAAGAGGAGAAAGAAATAAACAGCATACAAGTGGCATCACCTATTGTCAAGGATGTTTTCATTTGTAATAGTTGAATTTTCATTTTACATCCAATAACCATGTTGAAGCGAATGACGCGCTGACTGAGCTCATCCTTTGCTGAGATATCGTTCGTATAAGCACGTATATTTTAAAAGTTGTCCCAGTCTTTAACTTTGTTGCTAAAAATAAACCATTTTTACGCGCCTGGGAACCTACGTAATGTCTAAGATAGTTACCTTTTAGTCTCTGGTGTTGAGATTACTTAAAAGACATTAAATCAAATGTTTATTCGTAAAGCAGTATCACTGACTTGGAATTAAAACTACAAAAAATCCTACATAAGTAAACGAAGGAAAGCGAGAAGAAAGAAAACAATAGTCGTTAGCAAAAGTGACAGGCAAAGGTGTAGTAGTAGTAGTAGTAATAATAATATTTCGCTGTTTTAATATCTGACTATCGTTCTATCAGTGTTTAACACCATATAATATGCCGCAAATATTTTATGTGTAGTTATTCCACTTTTACTTATCAACGATAGACAGAAACAAACATACACACAAATTATAAAAACAGGTGTTTAATAACACGTGCGTATGACCATATAAGAACACATAAACATATTACCTTCATAGTAATGTATATAACAGGTCATCCCATAAGTTCTGTCCGAATTTTAACCTTTTGTTAAAATGAACGAAATTTAAAGAGTATTTTATAATGTCTAATGGAGCTGAACATTATTTTTATGTTTAGATGCATTTAAACTGATCAAATTTTATTTCAGAGAACAATAAAATTAAATTTTGTTTGATTAAAACCCTGCTAACATGGAAGTATCCAAGAATCATTTGAGGCACATAATGCTTTATGAGTTCAAGAAAGGAAACTCAGCAGCCGAAGCGGCTAGAAACATTTACTCAGTTTATGGAGAGGAATGTGTGAATTAAATAACTTGCAGAAGATGGTTTGCAAAATTCAGAGGTGGAGATTTCACCCTTGAAGATGAAGATCGAACCGGACGTCCACTTGAGTTAGATGAAAAGCTTCTTGAAGCAGCCCTTGAAGAAAATCCTGCTCTATCAGTTGAGGAATTGGCAGTGGTTCTCAGTTCAAACCATACAACTGTTCATCGTCATCTTCAACAACTTGGAAAAGTTCCTAAACTTGGAAAATGGGTGCCTCATAAATTGTTTGAAAACAACCTCAAATCCCGAGTTGACATCTGCTCTTTTCTCCATTCTCGCCAACTTGTTTCACCTTTTTTGGATAGACTTGTGACTGGCGACGAAAAATGAATCTTTTATCGAAATGTTAAGCGTCGTAGACAGTGGCTTGGTAAAGGGGAAGGACCACAGCCGAGAAGGGAACTTCATGGGCAAAAGGTTCTTCTTTCTTCTTTCAATCTGGTGGGATCGCCAAGGAATAATCCACTTTGAATTCTTACCACCTAATGCAACAATTAATGCTCAAATATACTGTCAGCAATTAGAGCGTTTGAACCAAACTTTGAGGAAAAAAGACCTGCTCTAGTGAATCAAAAAGGGGTGATGTTCATCAGGACAATGCGCAACTCCACACAGCAAGAATCACGTCACAAAAGATCGAAGAACTTGGTTGGGAGAAAATTCCTCATCCGCCTTATTCTCCCAATCTTGCTCCTTCAGACTACCATTTATTTCGTAGCTTACAGAATCATTTGGAAGAAACAGCTTTTGTTACACAGAAAGAGGTTAAAACTGACATTTGTGAGTTCTTTGAATCAAAGCCAAAAGAATTTTACAGTAATGGAATTAGTAAGCGTGTCAATAGATGGAAGGAAGTCATAGATAATCAGGGAAAATACATTGTTGATTGAATCTGTAATTAAATGTAACATTTGGTCACTTGTTTTCTTTATTCAAAATTCGGACAGAACTTATGGGATGACCTGATATATATATACGTAAATATAATTGCATTGTCATCTAATAAAATAATTTTTCTAAATATTTACTTAGGCTAACTCTGTGATAAGTGTGGTCCTCAGTGAGGATCGAACTCACTGCAATAATAATAATTTCTTTTCTTTGGTTATCGTCATATTCAGCGCCAAATTTGAGTCGCTGTTGGAGAGTGATTGTTAACATGCAAGCCTTAAAGTCATTTGATATAACTTCGATCCCGCCTGGAGGCTGCAGGTATTCTGCCGAAAATGGCTTATCCCAATAAATATCTAATGTTCCAGAGTTCGATCCCGTAAAGAAAAAAAGTGACCAAACGTTGCCCTAATAGTCCCCTCCCTCACTAAGCCGAGACAAACGTGGGAAAAAATTCACTCATGGCTGCACACTTCCGCACACGGCACGGCGAGAATTTCCCGCGAAAAGAGACACAGGAAGATGGTCAACGGGGGGATTGTTTCTTGGCGGTAGCTTCATCTTTTTCTTCTCGTTCGCACAACGGCCAAACATTATGCACGGTTCGCTTGTCTGTTTTTGCGGTTGTATCGGGCAATAAGCAATTGTCTTTGTTTTCACTAATTTTGTTTTTTTGTTTTGTCGATAGAGAGTCGAAGAAAGATATTCTAGATAGCTACGAATTATATATATATATATATATATATATATAGATAGATAGATAGAGATTTATATTAAATTAGTGTGAAGAAACAAGAAAGTAGAAATTTAATACATTTTAAAAACACGATTCTTTTTTTTTAAACATTTGAAATTTTGCATAAACCCTATATATATTAATTTTATTTTAACTGAATGTATGGATTGTTTTATGTAAGTATCTAGAGTTATAGGCATGTTTTATTTTCCAAAACACAGTCAGCATATTGTGGCCGTATTCATAGTTAATATTATTGAGTACTGACTTTTTCTTTTTTTTATTAATAATGCTTCCATTATTTTTAGCCTTTTTTTTACGTGTGGATGAGGCTATGATATTTGTATTATCAACGAGTATGTTACGGATACAGTTTGGTAGGTCTCCATGTGTATTTAAATGAGGCCTAATTGAGTTATGGCTAGAGAGATGTAACGTGAGTCGTCTTGATAGGCTTGTTGTAGTATATCCAATATATTTATTTACAAATTTGGATTGATCAGGTACACATCAGGTACACAGTTCCTTAAGGGACTTGAATTCGTAAATAATATTGGTTCTCTGTAATTTGGATCTTGCAGGTGAGTTATTATTGTTGGAAATGAGGTTAGCAGTTTAAAAAGTGTTTATAGTACATCATTTAATTTTCCTGTTTTTGTCGAATGGAGTTGTATATTTCTCTGTTATTTCTTATAAATATATATATATATATATATATATATATATATATATATATATATATATATTATATCACATAGCTTTCTATAGTTCATTTCTATATCCACAAAGTATATAGCTAGCTAGCTAGACTTCACTGTGACTTTCATACCCTAAGTGACCATTATGATTTTTCAGTGTTGATTTCTAAGAATGTCCACATTATTTATATCTGCAAACACTCCAATACTACGCACTCTTCGTCCATGAATATTACCACATTCTATCTATCTATCTATCTATCTATCTATCTATCTATCTATCTATCTATCTGTGTGTGTATGTCTCAAAATTAGACTGAGAATGAACCCTTTTAGATTGGAAAATATTGTGATACCTCGTTCGATAGATAATGTTAATTTATTTCAACCACCGAATGAATAGGATTTATTATTAATCGATAACTATTGTATTGTTATATACGAAATCAAAACACAACCGCTTTTTAAATACGAATCGAAACGTAACCATTTGCACAAGCAAAGGCCGACTGATTTACAATGTCTAAATCATCAGAATTAGGCAATTTAAATTTCATGGCGAATGAACGTCCAAAAGCATTAATCCCTAAATCCAAACTATCGCATGCATTTTGTAGAGAGAAGAGAATAGGCAAATATAAAGCTGTTCATGTTTCTATCTCTTGACAAAAGGAAACATTCGCGAAAGAAAAATGGTAATAAAACACAATATACAGAAAATAAGAAACAAGGAAAGTTATATTATAGATACAGACAAGTGTTAAATTACAACCCCTTTGGAAATTAAACACATCGTATCATCCTAATTTTTTACATAGAAACAAGAAGTTTGCTTATTTGTCCAGAATTAGAACTGACCTCTGGGTGTCGTAGGAACTGATGTTTGCGCCCAAAAGCCTATCTTTAACACTCAAACTACTTTTTTTTTTATCGTGACCCACACTTTAATGACTTATGACAACCTTTCCAAGATAATTTGTTCTAAAATTCGGATACAGTTTAAACCTTTTTTTATTTATTTAGAAAACTGTCATGTTTCCCACACGAGGAGGGGATCGATGTGAAAATTAATGGTTCAAACTGAACACAACGGTGGAGTAATGGATAGCGGTTTGGATTAAGTTCAAATTCCAATTGAATCCATTACATTCACTTATGCCCTTGGAAAATGAATTATGGATCCTCTCCTTCTCCCCCCCCCCAGTTATGGGTAAATAGCAGGACAGGCCGGGTTCTATAGACTTGGATAGCAACTTACCTACCGAGGAAAGAAATGGCAACCTACTGCGGGAAAAATCTCCCTCGTCAGTCATGTATCGAAAGATACATGATCGCCTAAGCGTGTATCACTCATAGCACATAACTGACTGACTATATACAACAGTGGTCTGAAACCTTTATTATACCACGGATCAGCTTCATATCGGACAATCTTTCCGCTATGATTGGGGATCTCTGGTGTACAATATTGATAAAAACTGATACATAGACATAAGCAGATTTTCTATGTGTCTTGTACCTTTTGGGACGTTGGCCATAATGGCTCTCCACATTTTCCTGTCCTTTGTAGTTCTTAATACATTTTGTCTTTCTGTCAACTCTCCTAAACTTGCACCGCCATCCAATCGTTCAAACCCGCTAGGAAGGTTGTGCGTTGCTTTCCTGTGAGCCTCTTACCTTCAATCAAATTTTCCAAGCCTCCTTCCTCCAGAAATGTCAACTGTCTCTTCCTGATGTTAAGTATAAATGTCATTTTTGTTGCCATTATTTCTAGAACTTCGTCGTTGCTCACATGTTTACTCTATGGTATTTATGTTATGTTATTTCTATGGTATTCTCAGCATCCTTCTGTAGAACCACATTTCTGTTACTTGAAGTTTATACTTTTTTGGGGAGGAAATTGTCCTGCATTCACTGCTATAATTTCTTCAACACTCAAAACGCAAACTTGTGCTTTATACTGTAATTATGCTGCGCGGACATTAGTTACAGTTCAAAGTTCAGGACAACATACGGTTTTGAATTCATAGTTGTCCTTCTCTAATACTGATTATCAACCACCGCTAAACAGTCTGCCTTTGCTATTTAACTCATAGTTGGAGGGAAACATATCAGTGAATTCATACCAGGAGTAGTGCGAAAATGTGATGATCTCGACCTAAATTCGAACTCGGTTCACCGATTTCTTATCCCGAGCCTCTAACCATTACACCACTTGCACATCCGTTCTAGAATGACTGGAATCAAACTTCTTAATTAATTATTGTCAATTATCATGTTGTTCAATTAAAGAATTGTTGGGTGTCTTTTGTTCTTAATGGAACGTTTGAGTTTGCACATTCAATAAAAACGCTGTTTTGTTACGTGCAGGTCATTTGAGAAGAGAGACCGTCTGCGAATTCACATTCTGCATGTACACGAGAAGCATCGGCCTCACAAATGTATTGTGTGCAGCAAATCGTTCAGTCAGTCATCTAGCCTGAATAAACATATGCGGGTAAGTACCGACTACTTTCACTTTCGTTTTGCGATATTACTTTCATTTTCACTTCTGACATTAACTTTCGGTTGCTTGCAACCCTGTTTGTACTGAATTGCATGTTTAGTAATATACATAGATATAAATTGAAATTCTTTTTTTGTCAGATCATTTGTATGCTTGATAATCGATTCTTTTTTTTAATATTTTAAACAATTTGAGTTGTTACCGAGTTATATTCCTGTTATAAATTAATGGTTAAGACATTAAGGTTTTTTTCTTGCGGTACAAAAATTATTATTATAATTTCGTTCCTTGTAATTATCGTTCCTTCTTTTGTCTTTCTTTTTTTATTTTTGTATTATTATCAATGTGAAAATTTTTTATATAAGTTTTATGCTACCTCTACTACTACTACTACTACTAATTATTATTATTGTGATAAATATACAGAAACAACCACCTTGTATCTGGTTACACGGTATAAGCACCGACTGAATATAAAATTCAGCATGATAAAGTGGGTCAATATCTGCACTGGAAAATATGCAACTTTTACGGGAAGGAAACTGCACTAAACTGATATGAACATCACCCAGACCCGGTTAAATAGATAGGACCTATAACAATTTCACAGGACTTTACAAAACTCAGACAGAACAACCAAAGCTAATCGTCCAGACATTGTGATCGAAGACCACAAAAACAATATACGATTTCCTATTGAAATGGCAGTCCCTGCAGATTGTAATGTATCTTTGATGATCTTCAAAAATTTATCAAAATGCAAAGATCTTGAAGTGGAAATCTAAAAAATGTGGCACATGAAAACATCAATAATTCCAGTTATAGTTGGAATTCTCGGATTTATTGAAATAGGTTCTGATAGACCCACTGAAGGGATTCCCAGTAGCCTGTCCCTTAAAGAAAAAAATTGTACTCATAAGTACAGCTCACACAGCTTTATCTATGCAAAATGTATGTGTTTTATATAAAAATGTTCAATAAAAAATGTCATGAAGTCATTTCTGACCTTATGTCTCTGGAAATATGTATACAGCAGAAATAAAAGGAATTATTATTATTATTATTATTATTAGAATAGGGCGCTAAAAGTGATGCTGGAGTACAAATATGAAGCCCAGCATATGCATCATTATGATAAAAGTAGTGCATAACTGTTATATGCCTTACCTATGAACACTAATGGGTATGTCCCAATCTTCATAAATACGTTGGACATTTTTGTAAGTGTGTGTGTGTGTGTGGGGGGGGGTAATATGCTGTATAAGTAGTCCACCACTAGCAGTGGTTTACCTACTTCACGCCATTGACGGGTATTGTATTTTATTGATGTTATAAAGATTACCATTTCATTTCCAACCCCCGTTTTGGTTATTCCTCATTCAGTAACCCTTTCTAGGTTACGATAGATAATGAACAGACTAAGATCGATAGTGTTATATACCGTACCTATAAATACTAATGGGTATGTCCCAATCCTCATAAATACGTTGGGCATTTTTTTAAGTGTGTGTGTGGGGGGGGTAATATGCTGTCTACGTAGTTCACCACTAGTAGTGGTTTACCTACTTCAGGCTACTAGCGAGTATTGTATTTTATTGATGTTATAAAGATTACCATTTCATTTCCAACCTCCGTTTTGGTTATTCCTCATAGAGTAACCTTTTCTAGGTCACAACAATAATATTGGTGGTAGAGTTCACACAGTCTGCAACTGATTTTTTTCCAAATATCTAGATGTGACTCCCAAGTCGCTTCGGCTGCCTTCATCCTACGAACTTTAAAAACAGAAAACAAATCTCTCGACACCTGGCCATGATACGCCAACACTACCTCCACTCGTGAGCAGAGGAGCACGAGGCGTCAGAGCCTAGGGGTCATTCCCAACCAATAAAGGTCAGAGAACTGACAAACAAATCTGTAGTACTGAACGCAATATCTACAATAGCTCATCTTAATTCACAAAGACAAAACATGTGCATCTTAACAGCTTCAATTAGTTCAGATCAGAAATCACGAGAGACATATCTGGTGTAGAATCATGGTATTATTATTATTATTATTAATTGAAAGAGCGGCACGCCAACAAAGTGGATACAACAACTGGGGTACAAATATACGAAGCCCATATACTCATTATGACATCCGGTCTGATAAGTGTGTACCAAGCACATACATTACCGCCAATAATTATTTTTATTACTATTTGTAGTATTTTATCAGGTAAGATCTTAATATTTGGCAATTAATGCCTGGATAGTTAGCCACAGTCAGCAGTCTTAGGTATTATGCAATGTTCTAGATTATTCTTGCTTTTCCTAAGTTTCTGCAAAAGTTCCACGAGTCAAGCAATGTAAACTTTTTTTATGCATTATTTACATTATTCGGACTATTGTCCTCATCTTTGTCGCCATATTTATCACAACGTTTCGGCCGTTGTACACTCCGGTCTTCTTCAGGTGGTTGGAATGTCGAACTGAACCCTTTATTTCGCTCACCGGGGTAGACTGTTCTAGTTCCACGTGCCATGTTTGATGGACGTCAGACATTCCAACCACCTGAAGAAGGCTGGAGTGTACAACGGCCGAAACGTCGTGATAAATATGGCGACAAAGATGAGAATAGCTGATAACTGACATCCATTTTCATATGTTCTGCCAACAATGAAGCTGTCTTGAAGGCTCTTTTTCAAGATCAAGGACAAAAAGCTGGACTTTGCCCGTGAGATCCAGGTCGCTATTGAGACCAAAGACGCGGTGAAGATTGCCAAGGTAAATGTTTACGGATCCAAGACCAGTCCTGTCAACAAGGTCAAGCAGAACCAGAATACGAGTCAACGAAAAAACTACAAACAACCTAATTCCACAGATCCTGTATATAAGTGTTACAGATGTGGAAAGGCTCATAAGGTGACAGACTGCCTCGACAAAGAAGTCAAATGCCACTGTTGTGACAAGAAAGGATATTTGGAAGCTGTTTGTAGGAAGAAGCAACGACAGCAACTGGAACATCGTTTCCAACCTTCCGCGAAAAGAATCAAGAAAGCAGAGCTTGTCAAAACGATCCTCGGTGATGGCACTTCTAGGTTGGTTGTGCCAATCAAAATTCAGCAACTACGGGAATGTGATAAAACAGGACTGCTCCAATTCCATCGTTGAACGCGTCACTAGCACGTCCAAGTGTCTTGTTTGAGTTAAAATGTACAAAGACTTGATCTAAAAATAATACATTTTTCAACTGTTCAAACTTTGCTTGTTTTTCATCTCCCCACTTCCAGGTAGTTGCTTTCTTGGTTAAACGCTAAAGTGGCTCGGTTACACTGTCCACGTTTGGGATGAACTTCCCGTAGAACTGAACTGAGCCCAAGAAAGACTTTAAGCTTGAGGCATCTTTGGGAGGTGGCATTTTCATGACTGCCTCGATCTTGCATCCCTACGCGATTCCTTCGGATGCTAAGGTGTGACCAAGATATTCCACACTGGGTAGTACGAACAGGCACTTATCACGACGGCATCGTTGTCTTTGAAAAGAGAAAATAAACGCTTCGGGTTGCTCAAGTGATCAATGGCGTCTTGCCCGCTGACAGGCATATCGTCTTGGAAGACGGAAACTCGAGGCATATCACCGGTTAGGTTCTCCATGATCTGGAAGTAACCAGGCGTTGACTTGATTCCAAATGGGGATCGTTGCTACAGGAGTATTCCACGGTGAGGGCTAGTCTGTGTTGACTCTCTGGCGGCAGCTTGATCAGTGTGTAGGCATCGGCAAGGTTAATCTTCGTGTAACCGTATCCCCCACCTACCTTTTGCATCAGTTTCTCAGGGAGTGACACCGGGTGACGATATTCTTCCAGTTGATTGTTGATGCCTACTGAGTAGTCACCACAGATCCGTAACTTTGGCTTCATGTTGCCCGGAGTATAGGCTTTGCGAATCGGTACCACAGGCGTTTCATATTCCAAGCTGGATTGAACTCGCTTCGAGATTCCTTCGTAATCTTTGACCAGATCATCCCGAAAAGCGAATGGAACTGATCGTGCTTTGTAAAAAACCGTCTTCGCATCAGACTTTAACTTCACTTCCGGTTCAAAATCCTTAAAAATCCCAATTCTTCTTTGAAAAGATCAAGGAACTTGTCACAGAGATTGTGGCAATTACAGGGAAGCATAAGGCTCGTTAGATGTCTTCAGACACTATTTTTTGCACCCTCACTCGTGTTTTGACTTTTTAAGCATCTCAGTTCAAGAGCATTGCCTACAATGACTAGTGTTTAGATAGCGTTTCGTTCCAGCAAGTTCAGGTCAGGGATCTTGGTGATGATGTAGGGAATTGAGGTTTGTTTACCCCCCCTCTCACCCCCCCCTCAATCTTCATCATTAACTTCAATACCTTTATACTCTGAGCTATCTGAATTCTTTCGATATTTTTAATTCCTTTCAAAACATGTTTTACATTTTTCAGACACTTCCTAGTGCTCCGGTTATTACCGATACTCTCGTGATTTCGTGGTTTTTTGCAGCTCGCGGTCAAGGAAAGTCTTGATATTCATTTATTTTCCCACTTTCTTTCAGTGCTCTGGTTAGTGTCTGCATCCACACTATTTGACAAATTTTGCTCTGCTTACAATAACACGAACCATTCAATCGATTGTATCTGAAACTCACTAAGAATCTTTCTTTTACGAATTACGTTGCTAAATATCTTAATTATATTCAACTCTTTCTCTTTTATTATCATTGCTTTTTGTTTCGATGGTCGCAGTCTTTTAAAATAACACTGGAAACGAGAGCATTAGCGAAAACAGAACATTATTATTTGTTTAATAGATATTTTAAACACAAGCCGCTTACTTGCTTTCAATCAACTGTAAAGAAAAAAAAATCAATGTTTTCTAAGCTTCTTGTATTACAACAAAAGGCCTCATGTGTGACACTCCCAGCAACGGGATTGAACTCACTTTACAAAGTGACGACGCCTTCTAAATAGGTATTATTAACAAACATCAGAACATAAAAAAAATCGCCGAGTATTTAATCAAATTAGTGAAAATTTAATCAATAAATCAAAAAAGGATTCTAGAAACACAGAATGATGGATAGTGTCTTATAACGTAAAGTCTTTGAAAAAGTCTTTTGAAAAAGTCTTTTGAAAAAGTATACCAAGTTCGGCTATTTTCCATTTCTATATAAAATGTATTTATATCTGGGAATTAAGTAACTTTTCCAATTAAGTAAAATGTTTGTTACGAATATAAAAATATAAAATCTACGAACAAAAATACTAGAAAGAAATCGGTACTTAATTATTGTTAGTTACTTATCAGGTTATGGTAAAATCTAATGAATGAAATCCATTTTTTTTTTTTATAGAGCCGTCAGTCACTATTGAGATATCAAATTACTTTTCATTAATAAAGATTTATTTCAGTTGATTATGATTTTAGATTTTCCTTTTCTAATCTGAAAACAGTGAATTCACTCGATAAAAAATGAAAAAATTATCCAAAATGAGACATTTTGGTAAAGAGATAACCGTAACGCAAGTTCCTGGCTAATAAATCCATTACAAAAATAGACTAACCACCTTATTCGCCAGATTTTAGTTCCCTGTGATTTTGGGGCTATTTTCAAAATTGACAAATGAACTGAAAGGACAAAAAATTTCTGATGTCACTGACATCCAGCAACACGTTACCACATTATAGAAATATATTTCGGAAAATGAGTTACAAGAATATTTCCAACTATGGCACTATGGTTTTTACGAAGTATATAGATTCACAAAGACGGTACCTAGAAAGTAACAAACAGCATTCAGGTAAACAAATTGTCACAACTCATATATATATATATATATATATATATATATATATATATATAATTCTATTAAGCATTTTTTATCCGACATTATTTTCGTATTACTATAAACTGGCTAAAATGTGGCTGATGAAAAAGGACATGCATTTTCTTTTAGGATTTCTCGACTTAGGCTGGTTGCTATTAATTTCAGTATTTAATAAAATAAAGAAAAATAGGGATATCAACTCAAACACGTGTACCCACTAAAATTATATATATATATATATAGGGAGAGAGAGAGAGGAAGGAGGAGAGTGATAGAGAGGGGGGTTTAAAATTATATGCGTGTTTCTATGTGTGCACCACTGTACATGAACGAATATTACTTTAGAAACTTTTCGCATTCCAAACAACATCCCAAACTTACAGAGTGGCATACACATCAACATGCGTTCTAATTGTAACCACAGAACATACACCTGGCTGCACACACATCGGTTTCATTATCTTATTCACAAGCTCATTCACAAGCAATGGACCTTTTCTTTCATTTTGCTTTCTTCCTCAACTCTTTTAAATATTCTATTCATTCGCGCTTTTAAATATTCTACTCATTCGTTTTTTCAATATTTTACTCATTCTTTCTTTTAAATATTCTTTTCATTCGTTCTTTTAAACATTCTACTGATTCGTTCTTTTAAACTTTCAACTCATTCGTTCTTTTCAATATTCTACTGATTCGTTCTTTTAAACATTCAACTCATTCGTTCTTTTCAATATTCTATTCATTCGTTCTTTTAAATATTCCACTCATTCGTTCTTTTAAATATTCCACTCATTCGTTCTTTTCAATATTCCACTCATTCGTTCTTTTCAATATTCCACTCATTCGTTCTTTTAAACATTCCACTCATTCGTTCTTTTCAATATTCTACTCATTCGTACTTTTAAATATTCCACTCATTCGTTCTTTTCACTATTCCACTCATTCGTTTTTTTAAATATTCTATTCATTCGTTCTGTTTGTTAACATTTTCTTCCCCGTTTGTGATTTCTTTTAATTTATTTCTCGCTTCTTTTGTCGACACAGTTTTCAGCGATGTTTGCCCGTGAACCGACGAGACTAACGTTTTTCACGTTTGAAATATGGAAATGAAAAAAAAAAAAGAAAAATAGTTGTAATTAAAAAGACAATAAACGAAAGAAAACAAATGACAGGCGTAAAGAAAGAAGGAAAAACTCATTAGATAGAAGATATTTTAAGATATAATAAGATGAAAAGAAAAAAATAAAGAATATTGAGATGAATAAAAAGTATATTCATACGCTTGGGCGATCTCTTTCGTTTCATGACTGACCACGCAGAACACTTACCCGCAGTGTATTGCCAACCAAGACTACAAGAGCCAGTCTGCTATTTAACCCATAGCTGAAGGAAAAAAAAATTCAGGATAGTTGGAATTCAGACCTTTCCTTCTCCTAGACAGGTTTCTAACAAAGGCTATGGAACCCAATCTGTCTTGCTATTTAACCATAGCTGGAGGGAAGGGTTGGGTTCGTACCTTTCAACATGTAAGTGAATGTCATGAACTTAAGTAGAATTCGAACTCGTTTCTCCAATTCCACAATCTGCTATCCATTACTCCACCGTGCATCCATAAAAAGTATATCATCAAAGATGAAACAGAAGAAGAGAAAGTTATAAGTGAAAACCCTTTGCAGATTACTCAAACCCAGAAAATATTTTTTAGGTTTTAAGTTTTTTTTTCTCTCTTTTTAGATAATAATGATTTAATGATAGAAGTTTTACCTATGACCTCATAGCTGGGGAGATAAGAGGTGGATTAATATCTTCCCGAAGGGTATTTTGCGTGTAAGTGAACATAACGACCCCAACCGGAATTGGAACTCCGGTCCCCGATTAACAATTTTGAACCATTATCCATTACACCATCCGTACATCGAAGTTTACAGCATCTAGTTTTCCTAAGCGTTCACCTATTTCGACGTTGCTTCGGTAATCATACGGGAACTGGTGTTTCAACGTGATATGGCTGTAAACGTCAGAGACGAAGTAAGGAAAGTGAAAAGAACCGTGACTAGGTAGAAGACTGGAAAGGAAATGAAGAAATGTGTAAGATCAAAACAAAAGAAAGAAGAAGAAAATTAATGAAATTTTAGAATAAAAACTGAAAAACAAAATCCGCCAGTGAGATAAAAAGAGATAAATAAATAAATATAGAAAGTAATAAATAAAGAAATAAATATAAAAAGAACGAAAGAAAGAAATATAGGAAGAATGAAAGAAATATAGAAAGTAAGAAATAAATAGATATAGAAAGTAAGAAAGAGAAAAGAGATATAAACAGTAAGTAAGTAAGAAAGAAAGAATTATAGAAAGAGAGAGAGAAAGAATTATAGAAAGAGAGAAAGAAAGGAATATAGAAAGTACGAAAGAAAGAAATATAGAAAGAGAGAAAGGAAGGAATATAGAAAGTAAGAAAGAAAGAAATATAGAAAGTAAGAAAGAAAGAAACATAGAAAGTAAGAAAGTACGAAAGAAAGTTACAAATAAATATAGAAAAAGAAAAAGAAAAAATCTATTGAAAATGAAAATGACTTAAAAAAACGATAATAAAAATGATGAAATATAAGAATCGTATTAAAAAGACTTGAATGCATAAAATGTTTGGCAAACATACGAAAATGAGTTAAAATGCAAAGAAGTAAAAGGAAAACAGACAAGGAAATGACGGCGGCAAACGTGGACGCGACACAAAAGCGTTGATGTGTGAAAGTCTGTTGAATCCTGATGGAAAGGAATTGCTTCAGAAAATGATAATCAGCATAAAAAAAAACGAAAAAGAGATTTCAGTTGGATCGAAGGTCAGGTGAATCCAAACACTGAAGAGTTATCACGAAAAAGGGACTGATATCACTATCATTTCTATCCTCACTCCGTTGTTTACACGTCGTAATCAACTCGAAAGTCCGCTCAACCCTGCCTTAATTAGAGCAGAATGGCTGTATTTGCGCCAGAGGCAGTTTGCACACAGGCGCACGAGGCTAAAATTCAGCTTCATTGAAAAGAAAGAAAAGCGCCAATTTGTGTTCGAACGACTGTGTGGGCTTGCGGATGTATGCTCGCGAGCTTTGGAGAGTCGAGCTAATATTATCTTAAAACACAGCTGATATATCGTTTGATAGCAGTTAATTATTTGTGGCTGCAGACGTAGCATGTTGCTGAATAGTTGGCCAGACGTTCGCGGGGTTTGCTGTGACCAACGGTAGAGGTAGCGGTGGTTGGACAATGAGATTAAGTAAATAGGAGATTTGGGATGAGATTGTAGATACGGTTATAAAAGGATTTTGGTAAAGGTAACCGTGAATTATATCACTAACCTATCGGGAAAGATAACGTGCTTTTCCCTCACGAAGATGATATCTTATGACTGATGAGGTGGTTTCTTGCAAACCCGAGTACAAATAAACAAGCCTATAGGCTCAAGTATAAATAAACGATCATATTTACCTATAGGCTCAAGTATAAATAAACGGCCAATATTTACCTATAAACAGAAGTACGAATAAACAATTAATATTTACCTATTGGCGTAGGTACGAATTAATGATCAATATTTACCTATAAAATAAAGTATAAATAAACGATCAATATTTCTCTACAGGGTGCGGCAAAAATACCGCCCACATATACCGCCAGAAATATTCCCATATAATGGTAAGACATTAATAGCAATGATGTCTTGATATAGTTAATGTCTTACCATTACGTGGGAAGTATTTCTTGGAGGTATATATGGGAAGTATTTTTACCACATCTTGAACAAAATAAAACACAAATAAACGATCAATATTTACCTATAGACAGAAGTATAAACAAACGGCCAATATTTATGAGAAAACTCATATATAAATAAAAGATCAATATTTACATATTAGCTCATGTATGAATAAACAACCAGTATTTACATATAGGCTCAAGTATGAATAAATGACCAGTATTTACATATAGACTCAAGTATAAATAAATGACCAGTATTTACATATAGGTTCAAATGTAATTAAATGGCCAATATTTACCTAGTGACAAAAATATAAATATATCACCAAAATACCTATAAACTCAAGTATAAATAAGCGACCAATATTTATTCTATAGGCTCAATTATAAATAAATAACCAATTATATAGACCCGAGAATGATCCCTATTTAACTATGGACAAAAGTATAAATAAATAACCAATAATTACATATAACCTCATGTATGAATAAGTTATCACTTTTTAATTATGAAAAATGTATGAATAAACGACCAATATTTACAGATGAACTTTAGTACAGCGAATTTGCCGAACAGTAAACAACACTAAGGAAGGAGTCAGCGGCTGGTATGGTTGAAATTCAACTTGCATTAATTCCCTTGGTAAGGTCTTGAATACTCGTCTAAGCAGCCACAAACCAATGGTTAAATAGCAGGATAGTTGGAATTCTTTGGCGTTTTAAAGAGAATCCATCTTGGACGGTCGAAAATAGACCAGGTCAGGGATTGTTCCTTGTTTCTGGCAACATATAACCCAGTAAAAACTGTCGCATGCTATTGGATAAGAGATAGGTATCGCCAATCAACTAGGATTAGCTAGGAAGTAAATTATTCGGCATGGTACTTTGTTTATGCCACATTTTTGTGTCCTAATGGTAAGTCTGATGGGTTCGATAAGGTCAAATTGGCAGCTGATCTAAAAACTAACCTACAATGTGTTGATAACTGTGGTAAGAAAAGGCTTGTCAATTTTGACGCTCCCAAAATGAAACTGCTCTCTTTTAATCGTCATATAGAATATTTTTGACTTTCATCAGCATGGCTGATGCTAACCTACAGGAGGGTGACTCCTTGCGCCTTCTCGGGCTAAAAGGTTCCACTGACATGAAGTGGAACGATTAAAATAAATCAATTGCTGGGTCTGCTACTAGGAAAGTTGGTTCGCTATAGTTCCCGCCAAAAATATTGGAACGGCAAGGCCAATTCCTTTGTTTTTGTTGCTCACGAAAGACATTTGTGCTTAAGATCAAAAGATGAACATGAGAAAGGAGTTCAGAATTTCAGCTTTTATTTCCTCCTGGTATTTACATTTACATGTGTTAAACAATTTAGGGCATACCACCTTTTGTACCAGATCCTTCCATTTTTGGGTGAGCAAATGTAAAGGAATTGATAATCTTAAAGTAAATAAAATTTAATATTTGGTCGCATAAATCTTGCTTGCACTAACTGCATCAAGTCTGCGACCCACTGACATTGAAACTGTTGCATTCTTCATTTCTGGTGCTTTTCCAGACTTTTAATGCAGTCTCTTTCAGTTCTTGTTTGTTTGGGGGAGGGTTTTTTTTCCATCAGTTTCCTTGTCAGGAGATGAAATGCATGTTCTATTGGGTTATGGTCCGGTGATTGACTTGGCCAGTTTAAAACTGTCCACTTTTTTCCCCTGGTGAAGTCCTTTGTTGCGTTGGGAGTATGTTTTGAGCCATTGTCTTGTTGCACGATAAACTTCCTTCTGTTTAGTTTGGATGCATTTCTCTGTAAATTGATAGACAAAATGTTTTGTAGACTCCTGGATTCCCCCTGCTGCTAGCATTATGGGTTACATCATTAATAAATATGAATGAGTCTGTTCCAGAAGCAGTCCTGCAAGCCAAAGACACCGTCTCGATCATGCATTACAGATTGAGCTTTGGGTCATAAGCAGATCCTTTCTTTCTCCACACTTTGACATTTCCATCACTATGGTACAGATTAATCTTGGTCTCATAAGTCCATAAAACATTCTTCAGAACTTTTGTCGCTCATCTTTGTATTTCCTTTCAACTTCCAATCTGGCCCTCCCATTCTTACTGCTAATGAGTAGTTTCGTCGAATGGTGGATTGTGAAACCTTCACCTCTGCTCTATGGAGGTTGTTGCTGGTACCACTGACTGTTGTTTTTGAGTTTTTCCTCGTGGCTCTAACAATGTTTCTATCATCAACTCATTAGCCGACCTGTTCTATATTGTTGCTCAGTACACCAATAGTTTCTCTCTTTTTCAGGACATTCCAAATTGTTGTGTTGGCTATGCCCAATGTTTGTCCAGTGACTCTGCTTGATTTTCCTTCTTTTCTTAGCTTCGGAATGGCTTGATTTTCTCCTATAGACACATGTTCGTTTATTCATTTTAACAAGAAATGCAGTCTTTGCAGGTGAATCCCAAGACTAAAACCAAGAGTAGTTATTCGGAGCTATTTAATGTTTAAACAATCAATCTAAAAGGCAACACTTGGACAATAAGAAACGCCTATCAGTCACGTGTTCCAGTAATTTGCGCACTTGAAAAATGGCTAAGTTCAAACAAAAGGTGGTATGCCCTAAGTTGTTTGTCTTATATTCATCTTTTGATCTTGAACCCAAATGTTTTCAGTGAACAGCAAAAACAAAGGTATTGGCCTTGCCGTTCCAAATTTTTGAAGGTGACTGTATTTATGTATGTACGTGTGTGTGTGTGTGTGTGTGTGTGTGTGTGTGTGCGTGCGTATTACACAATGGGATCCGGTAATCACGTTTTATTTAATTTTTCTTGTATTCTTATAATTATTTTTTTTTCTGGACATAACTTATGTAGTTTCCTTGTTGGCTCCCGGGTCAAACAATGTAATAATTGTGTATGTGGGTAGCAATCTCTCTTTTATACATGTTTCGTTAAAAACATGTATAAAAGACTAGAGGATCTTTGTGGTATACTGTGCACCAGTTCACTGTAGTATGGTTGGTTTTACACAGGTCTTCAAATGTTATGTCTGGCTGTTGGTTCTAAGAACTTAGCTGCTTGACTCTCATACGTCGAATATATATATATATATATATATATATATATATATATATATATATATAAGACACACATACACACACACACACACACACACATATATATATATATATATATATATATATATATATATATATATATATAAGACAGCTCGTATCTGATTATGCCTGTCGGTTAAAGTGGCTAGCCAATCCCGTTACAGACGCCTGCTTAGGCAGATTTGTGTTTGGGCAACATCCACAGAGCCCACCTGTTGTTTATACTGCAACTATGCTGAGTTACGATTTATGGGAGAGAGCGCATTATCTGGTGCGATTAACAGCGTAAACAAGGCCAGTAAGCTCAAACCCTCAGTCATGACAACTTGTGACTTTATGCTAGTACAAACATCGACGGCTCACAAACAGTTCCATCCATTCAAATTCATTCACCTGCGTCAACCATGAAGTCAACTTGCTGACAAATCGCCTATGGTAAGATTCGGGTCTCATGTTCGCAAAGCGAACTCTATAACCACTCGGCGACCTACCCATATATATATATATATATATATATATATATATATATATATATATATATATATATAATAATAATGTGTGCGTGATTTATATATATATTATTCAATAATTATATATGTGCGGTATTTATTGGGAAGGGCTCAATATCAGTGATAGAACAAACATAGTTGTATGGATGTGAGTTTGACATTCATACAACTAATATATATATATATATATATATCTGTGGGTGTGCGTCTGTGTCTCTCTGTGTGTGGGTGGGTGTCTGTGTAGCCTAACGATAAAAAATATTTCACACATTGAAGTATTAATTTTTCAAAGTAATCTCATTTTACACACACACACACACACACATATATATATATATATATGTGTGTGTGTAAAATGTTTGTCACTTATCTGATTGTTGTTACACCTTCAGTATTTCCTCCGGGAATTTAACCGTCTTCTCGTCAGTGGTTATCAGCAACTGACTGCTTGCTTATATTTCTCGATTTTTCTTTTTTATATGCACTTTTCATTGGCGCAAGTTTTTTTTCATAGTGTATGTCTGCGTGTGTGCGTTCGCGCATGTGCCACTATGCGCCCATATTTGGGCAGTTGGCGAGCAGTTCGAACATTCGCTTTCCAACTAATATATATATATATATAAGAAATAAATAAAAAAGATCGTAATTCATACAAATTGTTTCTAAGTTTTTGACGAATTCTGTTTTTCTTTCTTTTTCTTTCTATTATTTTGTTTTTCCACTGTAGCGTACTTTTAAATTTCTTAAACTTGATTGAGTCTGACACAAGGCGACAATTATTAAGTACCCAGTTTATATAAAATATAGTAGTCTTATTTGTGATTTACTATGCTTAGTGTATGCTAACACAAGAAGACAAGTTCTGGGTTCTCGGTGAGGGTCAAATTCACTGCAATAATAATGGTCAATGAGAATAGCCTCGTGATCAGTTTCCACGACAAAGTTTCTCCATTTTTATTTATTGCTTCTTTCTTTTTTTGTAATATTACTTCCTTTATACTTTTTGTTTTATTGTTCTTTCTTTTTTTTTTTGTATTGTTTGTTTCTGCTTTTCTTGATTCTTTCTTCATTCATTGATTCATTCTTCTTTTTTTCTTAATATTTTTGTTTCTTTTTCCTTCTTTATTATCGCGTTCATTTATTTACGATTTTACCTTCCTTGTGATATTATTAATTGTTTTTCTTTTGTGTTAATATTCATTCATTCATTTTCTTTCTTCTTGCTTTTTTTTTTACTTTTTCATATCTTTCTTTTTTCATTCATTCATTTTTCTTTAATCATAATTTCTTTTGCTTTCATTAATTCGTATCATTCATGTTTCCATTTTCTTTATCATTTCTCTCACTTTATCTTACTTTTTCTTTCTTTCTTTTTTTCTTTCTTCATTCCTTTATTCTCGTTTTTGTCTGTATTTTTTTACTATGCTTTTCTTATGTGTCATTCATTTATTCATTCTTACCTTTCTTTTCTTTTATTTGTCTTTTCGTTCTTTTTCATTTCTTTCTTTTTGTAACTTTTTAAAAACTTTATTCTTTCTTTTTTTTTCTTTGCTTAGAATTTCATTCGCTTTTTTTTTTCACTCCGTCCTATTTTCCTTTTACTTTATTTACTCGCTACAATTTTCCCCTGACACACCAAATACTGCCTCCCAACCACATCTATTTTCTTCTCACCCATTAAATACAAGTAAAAGAAACCACCTTCCGAACAAAGATGTGCCAAGTGACGAACCACGACGCCATGTTGGAAAGCATGAAAATGGCTGGATATGATCTCATCCAGTCTCTACTCGCCCCTGTTTATGCAAGGCTAACACTATTCGCGGTCAATTCTCAATTATTAATGAAGCACTCAGACAACTTCTCCGTTCATGAATCTGCCTGTACCCGCCCATCGCTTCTTCCATCTCATCCTTTGCCCTTTCATCGATTATCGTTCGCCATCTTTATGGCAGCGACGCTGAACTGCAAAAGATAGTCGGGACGCCATGTCATATTTCAGAGCTTTGTGTGCCATATTGATCTTTCCCAGGGCAGGCGCGAACTAACACACTAAGAGGCAGAGATTGTCGCACGCACATATAGAAATATGTACACTAGAAAATATTGATACAAGCAGAGAGCATGATAGATACACACATACACCCACCCACACATACGTACACACACAATCTCACTTTTTCTCAAGCATGCATACACACACAGAGGCACATACATGACTCTTTATCTATTTGCATCCCACATGGTGCAAAATTCCACACGAGGTCTGTTATTGACTGTGTACTTTACAAGAATTCTATGGCCTCTTGGTATTAACTACAGACATCAGGGAATACACTGATTTCTTTAATTACAATGAGGAGCTAGAATTATTGAATACCGTCATAATTGGAAGCACAAAAATGGAAAGAAAAGACCTCAAAGAAAAAATCGCGAGGGTGGTCAAAGAATTCTCACAAGATTAGAGTAGATCAGAAAAAAGACATATTGTTGGATTTGAAAATGTTCAATGGAGCGAATCTGTAAAAGTTGAAAAAATTCATCTCATGATGAAAGCAATATATTTGAAATACAGATAGAACCGAACATTTTGTCACTTTTGAGATTTGAAACCGGGACTCTACAAAATGAAAGTCTCGCAGTGCGCGATGTTGAGGAAGCAATCAGACGAGGTCTCGATGATATCAGAGAACGTTAATTTTCTGTTAGCCCCCTAAACATTCTCTTAAAAAATAGCGAGACTGTTCTCGTGGGTTGAATTGTACAGAGCAAATGTAGGTAGTCAATGTTTCGTTTAACAATGTAGGTTATTTAGTAAACTACTTCTGACATTTGTTCCTACCATATCCATGGTACCAAACTATTCGACCGATAGAAAATAATGGAAGAAGTTACATAAAATTTCCGATGATAAGTACAATGTAAGCCACAAAATATGTTACGTGGAATGGTGAATCATAGTAAAGAACGTAAGGATCACGATCATTGGTCGATTATATACTGTTTCAAAATATCAAAAGCACGATAGTAATAAGGAAAATGTCTTTCAGAGAATTCTTGATGTTATATTGTTCCTCGGCGAGAGAGGCTTAGCTTTCAAAGGAACATCTGATCGGGAACCACAATAAGCCAAAATTAGTGGAAAGCTGTGCAATACTTTTCAGTCGTGGTGGACATATCACCTGACTCTGCAGTCGTAGAGCAACATGTGTTTATGCTTAGCTGAGTCCGTTGGAAGAATGAGAATGCTAAAAAAACATTGAGTTTATAAGCTGTAATACTAGGAAAGGAGAAGGCTTTGAAACACCGGTTCCCGTACGATCACCGAAGTTAAGCAATGTTGAGCTTGGTCGATAAGGTGATGGGTGCTGTAATCTTTAGCATCTGTAATCTTCGATGTGCGGGTGGCCTAATGTATAATGGCTTGGAATTGTTAATCAGAGAGCTGAATTCCAATTCCCGTTGGGTTCATCATATTTCCTTACTCGCAAATACCCTTGGAAAAGGTTTGGATCCACATCGTCTTCCCCCAGATATAGGTTAATTAGTAAGACTTGTATCACTAAACCATTATTATCCCCCCCCAAAAAAAAATTCTTAAAATCTAAAAATATTTCCTGGCTTTAAATAATCTGCACAGAGTTTATAAACCGTTAAAAACGAATCATTCATTCCGTTGATGTCAGCGAGATTATCTTTCGTTTTCGAAATCTGTCGTGTTTTGTTTTAGAGACATGTGCGCTCCATCATTGTACAACTCAAATAACTGAGCGTTTTTTTTTTACAAGGGTACCATCTCATACTATTTTGAATTCAGAGTCGTCTTTCTCTGAGACTGGTTGTCAGCCATGGCTAAATAACCCAGTTTGTTCTGCTATTTAACCCATAGTTGGGGTGAGAAGAGATTCATACATTTTGCAAGGTTAGTTGTCAGAAAGTGAATGTAACCGGAATTCGCACACAACTCGCCGATTTCTCATTTCGAACCGTTAACCATTGTTGACCAACACATCAATGGGTTCATGCCTTTCCCTAAATGCATTAGGGCTAAGTTAATGCAAGCAATATCCCACTTCGAACTTTTTTGTTGATTCCGTTTTCTGTGCTTCTACGTCGCTCACGTCTCCTTCACTATCGATGGAAATAAAGAACAACGATGATGGAAAGAGAGAAAGAGTAAGAGAGGATAAAAGAGAGAAATATAGAAAGAAAAGACGAGAAGAGGAGCTAGATAAAGAAAGAGTGAAGTAGAAGAAAGAGCGAAGTTGTGTAAATGAAAAATATAGAGAAAGAAAGAAAGAAAGCAAAAGATATTTAGAGTCAAGAGCTCAATATCTGTGCAATAAATGAACAATGTAAGAACTTTAATTGGAAATAAACAGGAAAGTTTAGCACGGCCCTGGCAAAGTGGAGATGGAAAGTAGAGAAAGAGAATAGGGTTCGTTCGTACACGAAAAAGAAAAAGAGGAAGAGGGAGGAGAGAGAAAGAGATAGAGCGAGAGAACATGAAGAACATGATAAAGTAGAAAATTGGCTAACATGGAAATAGACAAAAGGAAAATCGGTTAATGTTTGTGTAAGGTATAAAACGTCATTTTTAGCTGTACAAGAAATTGATCTTTTAAAGGAAGTGGATTAGAAGCGAATAAAGAACAATAGATATTCAAACACACGGAGAAGTAACGGAAAATAAAGCGAGTAACTAAGAGAAAGTGAAGGCGTGAGCAAAAATAATGGAGAAGGAATAAAAAGAAAGAAGCAAGAGAGAGAATAGAAAACATCTGATGAAATGAAGGAGAGGATAAAGCATGAAAAAGTAAGCGGGAAGTAGAAAGTAAGAAAGAGAGAGAAAAAAGAAAGAAAGAATGAACGTCTAAGAAGAAGAGAAGTATGAATAGAGAAGTGAAAGAGAGAGAGAGAGATAATATTTGGGGAGAAGAAGAACAGAAAAGCCGGAAAAATGGCGGGAGAATAGAGTGAAAAAGAAAAGAAAGAACGTTAGGTAAAAGGAGGACGAAGTAAAAAGAAAGAGTGATAGAGAGGGAGAGGGTTAGAGAGAATGTTTCATGGAAGAGAAAATAAGAATAAAAAAAGAATAGAAGAAAAAGAGATAAAAAGAAATAAAGGGGGGAAAGAGAGAAACAAAGAAGAAAGAAGAGGAAAGTAAGGAAAATAGCAATATTTAGAGAGAGAGTGGGGTCAGCCGAGACGAGGAGGAGATTAAAGAAAAACAGAAAAAAAGGAAAAAGAGGAGTGTCATGAGAGAAAGAAAAACAGGACAAATGAGAAGAAAATATTAGGGAGGGGAATAGTGATGAGAAAACCCATGAAAAGGGGAAAGGGAAAAATTGAGAAAGATGTGAGATACAGAGATGAAGTGACAATGTCGAAGTTCTGTTTGATTTAACATTAATGCAAGAAGTGATTGGTTATCGAACTTTCAATCCTCGAACGTAAGCTAATGCAGCTTCGTGTTCGCCTTGTTTTCACTACCCACCAGGCGTTTTTCTTTTATGGATTTCCATAATTCTTTCGCCTCTCAGCACGGACTGTTTCCTGCCACCACCGCCACCAGCATGCCAACATTTACAGTCCTGACCATTGCTTCCATGAACAACCACTACCAAAATATCTATTTTGGCAATGGATATGGTACTTACCATCTTTTCTACATTTTATAGAATCAACACAGCGTCATTTCCATTACTAGACTTTTGTCACACATCAAAATCAATCACTGTTTCTGGGTTTTTAAAGAGACGGAATGAGATAGATTGAATCAGAAAAGATAGATAGATAGATAGAAATGCAGAAAAGGTATCAGTTCAACTCATTTCTCAAATCAATATTTCGATGTTTAACCATTGATATATATATATATATATATATATATATATATATATATATATATATATATATATATATATATATGGCGTCACACATTATGAAATGGACAAAGTCCGACAATTATTTTAAGTCACTTTTATGTTTATACATTTTTTTTTATAGATACAAATATTTAAGTAAATGCTCTGTTTTATAATAAACAGTATTATACAACATTTACCGACTGAATGTCCGAGTATTTTCACAGAAAATATTCGTCCTCCGATATATATATATATATATATATATATATATATATATATATATATATATATATCGCAACTTTGATTTGAATAGAAGTGCAGACTAGCTTCTCTAGTCGTGGTTATCGATCAGTCTAGGAAAACCTCTAAATTCAAACCTGTATGTAGACCTACATTATAACATACTATTCAGCCACGATCTGCATCATCGATATATATATATATATATATATATGGGAAGAGGTAGAGAGAAATCATTACCTATGAGAATTACCTTAGAAAATCAACGATTTGAATGATAATGAAATTGAACTACTTTATCGTATTCCTTTGATTCGCTTATTATCATAAACGTTATTTTTGGTGGGGACATAGCATGTGTCTGAGATGTTATCACTGTTTTTTGCTTTTTATTTTCTTAAACAGTAAAGCACGGCGTAGATCGAAAATTTGTACTAATGAAGAATTGTGCCATCCCAACGGGAATCGAATTATTATCCACCTTTTTTTCATCAGGCCGAAGCGTGCAATTACCAATTTGGTCATTTGTCCTCGGGATACCATTTCGATAGAGCAAAGTTTAATTTACTTATTTAAGGAGCGACAATCTCTCGTTGGGGTTTCTACGAATGTACTCATATATCTTCATTTTCGCATATATATATATATATATATATATATATATAATTTATTCGAAAATTATAGCATAAATATATAAAACTTCATAAAAAGCCATTTTGTTTCAACACTTCTGGTGTTTTATTAAGTGAAGGTGTTTTTGTTATTCGAATTTATTCCGTATACACCAATCCTATTCTTGCGTATATATATGTATGTATGTATATATATATATATATATATATATATATATATATATATATATATATATATATATATGTGTGTGTGTGTGTGTCTGCGTGTGCGGGGGTGTTAGATAGACAGGAAGATGATGGGAAATGTGGAAAGGGCAAGAGACCAAGAGATAATAAAACCCATCCACACTTGCACGCACACAGACACACATACACAAGCATACACATATAAAGAGGGAGATAGATCGACAGAGAGAGGCAGACAGACAGAGAGGTAGATAAATACGTCGAGATACTGTGTGCGACGTCTGTTGAACTCTCTGCTTTGGCAGAGAGGAACCCGGACGAGACTTTGCCGAAGGGCAGGGTTTTGTCCGGGGAGGTAGACAGTTCCCGAACCCGCTTATGCGGGTTCAAAGGGGATATTTTTATATATATGTATGTATATGAATGTAGAAAGAACAGGGAAAGAATTAGGAATTTCCATGCTTTCTTAACTAAAATAACTTTCTCACCAGAAAAACACCTCTTTGGTAGCAAAATCCATTTCCATATAATTTTATCGAATTTCTATTTTCACTCGGATGTTTCTCCTGGAATTATGGTTGATGTTGATGTTAAGCTTTTCATTTATGATATACCCGTTAAAATTACTTCTTTTTTTTCTTTCTTTTCTTGATGCCATTAAGACGACAACGAAATGTTATTGTTAATATGGAAGCTACACTGGAAACATACTATCTGTGATTTGTTTGGTATTCACCATCTCGTCTTTGGACTGTTTTTCACTCTCTCTTTTCTTTTCTCTTTCGCCTCCTCCACCACAGACTCCTCCTCCTCCTTCTCTTTATCATCTTCACTACTACTACTACTACTACTACTACTAATACAAATGTTATACGGTTATTTGCTTCCATATAAAAGCAACAATAATAATAGTATAATGATGATGATGAATAAAAATGTATTAATAAACATATTTAACATCAGCATTATCCTAATCTTACTATTATCATTGTTGTTACTTTTATATGAGATAGCAAAGTACTGAAACTGAATTGTAATGATGATGATGAAGAAGAAGAAGAATGTGACATTTATTAATATCATTATTTATGAGCCTCGTGATTTTTTTTTACTAATATTCACCCTATAAAAGGTCCAAAAGTTACTCAACGAAGAAGGTTAATGAAAGAGCTTGTGTGAACGATGAGGTGCCGTTTATGAGGATATGTGGGAAAGCTAACGTTGAATCCGAGAATTAAACAGGTTATTATTGTAAAAACCGGGAAAACATCCTCTTAGGAGCCAGTTCCACGGTTCGTGGGAAGAGGCTGTTCGAGTGGAATTACTTATTATCAATGGAATACGAATGGAATTAATGTGATTCACTTCAGTGTAAGCAGCGTGGTGGGTTTAGCTTTAAGGGTTATATTTCGTGGAACTAATGAATTTAGCTGAAGATAAAAGGCTGGGCAGCTTCGGCCTAGATATGGGGTAGTGTTCCATCTTTGGTCTGATCTGGTTCAGGTAAAGGTACTTACTGGATCGGTACAAGGAACCGGCCATTTTCTCGATATCTTTAGCGAAGGATCGTATATACGAGTTCCCCTTGGTGGAACTAATGACTGTAGCTCCTCTGAATATTTTCCATGGAAATAGCGAAAGAGTTCGAGAGGTTTGTAACGTTTCGTATGTGGGCAAATAATTAGTCCCCCACAAGTTATCGCGGGCGATTTTGGACATCAAGACTGGAAAGAGAAGACTGGGCAGCTCCGGCCCAGAGATGGCAGAAGTACTCTATTTTCGGTCTGATCTGGTACAGGCAAAGGTATGATGGGTCGTATATACGAGTTCCACTTGAAGTCGGTGAGCTTAAGCTCCAATAAGCGTTTGAAGTAAGGGGCCTCCTTGAGGGAACACCTGTGCATTGCGATAGGGTCTACACGGTGATGATGGAACGTTACTAGTTTGGTTTTGGAGGTACTGAATATGACCAGCCGGTTTTTACCCCCACTGAGTTGTTCGGGCTAGGTCAGAGGAGACATCAGCTGCCAGGCTCTGGTCACCTAGATTTTTGGAGGTGCACCCAAATATCGTTGTATCACCAGCATAGATATTCACAGAATATCGGAATATTCTCTTAGACAGAAGTATGCTATTTTCCCACTTTTCCTTCCTTCTTTTCATTATTATTTCAAGGTCTCATTATTTTACAGTTGAATTGGTCAGATGGAACCGTAAGTTCTTTGCTAACGCTGTTCCAATGACCTCCCTGATGGCTTCAACTCTCAACTAGGTATATATGCTGATAACACAACTATTCACTCCTGTCTTAATAGTAAGCCTGATCGTTTCGATATGGTCAAATTGGCAGCAATGACATGAAATCTGCTGTTAACTGTGGCAAGGAATGGCTTGTTAATTTTAAGGCATTCACAGAGAAACTGTTAATCTGTTAAACATCTGAGGCACTTCTTTCAGTTTTCCATCAATATGGTGATGCTAACTTCCAGGAAGAGTGTCTTGTGGTACCTTCTCGGGAAAACTTTCTCTGCTGACATGAAGTGGAAAGAGTATATTGAATCAATTACTAGGTTTGCTGCTAGGAAAGTTGGTTCACTGTGTCGTGCTAGACAATCTTCCTCGTCAGAATCTATCTATCTATCTTATTTATAAGTCGACCATTCGTCCATGCTTCGAATATTGCTTCCATATATGGTCTGGTACTCCTGCTATATATTTAGAGATTCTTGATAAAATTCAAAGAAGAATCTGCAATGTTAGACCAAGCAGCTTTATCCTGGCTTCAGTCACTTTTTCATCCACGTAATGTAACTTCCTTGCGCCTTTTCTATGAATACTTTCATTGTAATTGTTCGGGTGATCTCTTCGCAATGGTACCGAGACTTTATAGATGTAAGCACGGTACTAGATTGGCGGACAGGTCCCATCATTTTACAGTCGAATTGGCTAGATGTAACTGTAAGTTCCTTGCTAATAGTTACTTTTCTCGCACGTCTTACCTGTAGAACTCTCTTTCGGTTTCTTGCTTTCTAGCTAACTTTAATCATCAGAAGATTAAATGCAATGTCAATTGTTATTTACTGTCTTCTTGATTCCTCTTCTTTTATTGTTCTCGATCGTTAATAATAATTTTTCTTGTTCTTTCATAATCACTAACCTCTCGTGTCTTAGCGGTTTTATTGCCTTGCTTGGGGTAAACTGTTTAAAAAAATTATTATTATTATTATTATTAGTTGATTTTTATTTTATTTTCTGTTGTATACATTTTTTTTTTCTTTCGGATCCCAACCAGAGACCTAAGGTCAGAAATAGTTTCATAACATTTTCCACTGATCATCTTTATACAAAAAAAAAAAAATTAAAAAAAATAAAATCATACATATTTTACATAAATAAAACTCTTCGTAAGGTGTGAACTTTACTTATGAGTAAAATTTTTTGTATTTCTTTAATGCATGGACTACCAGGAATCCCTTCAGTGAGTCTATCGGAAATTTTTCAATCAATCTGAGAGCTCCAGTTACAAATGAAATTATTGATGTCTTCTTGTGCCACATTTTTAAGATTTCCATTTCATGATCCTTGTATTTTGATAATTTTTTTAAGATCTTCATAGATGCATTAGTCTGAACGGACTGCCATGTCAATAAAAGGGCACATTCTGTTTTCGTGGTCTTTGTTCACGATGTCTGAGCGATTAGCTTTGATTATTCTGTCTCTGTGTATTGTAAAGTCCTATAAAATTGTTACAGGTCTTATGTCTGTAACCGTGCCTGAGTAATGTTCATATCAATTCCTTGCAGTAAAAGTTGCATATTTTCCAGTGCAGATATTGGCCTACTCTATTATTATTATTATTATTTCCATCCTTGCCACACTTGCCATCTTTTTTGAACACCGAATACAAAGTGTTTTTTTTTTTGCCCTTCGTGCCTTCCATTCAACTCGGCACGAGCGCGCCTGTCCGTGAAGTACTTAAAATGGCACTTCCATCGCAAAAAGCAACATGGCGCCTCAAAATTTTGGACAAAAAGTGAATAGCATAAACAATCATTGTGCTCTGTATCTGTGTGTGCACTTGCATGTTCCATAGTAAATATTCATGCGATTGTGAACGTGTGCGTGCGTTTCTGTGCTTATACACGTGCATGTGTGTGTGTATGTATATGTGCGTGTGAAACCCTTCGTAATAATCGATATTCGCAATAATTCCTTTCAATAAAGAGAGAGAAAATTTGTTCTGATTTCAAACAATAATTTTAGCCATTATTTGTGGATGTGTATATCACCAACACTGAATATGTAGCAACAGGTTAGCTAGCAAATAATAATAATAATAATAATGATTTCAAATTGGTTAGAAAGAGCAAAAAGAAACTGACAAGAATTTTAATGATGACATAGAAACAGAATTCAATATAGACAAATGCACAGTACTCACGATGAAAAAAAAAGATCCGTAAAAAAAGCTGGACTCGAATTTCCAGTAGACAAATTAATTACGGCGTTCTTGGCAAATGGCATCCATCTTCGTCTATTTGAATGCATCACCATAAGGCAGAAAAGGAAATAACAAATAAGAAAGGACCATTTTGAAGAATTATCATATCCAAAACTAAGCAGTGAACATTTGATAAAAGTATCAAAAATGAAGCACTCAAGACACTTCCCAAGCTGGACAATAGATGGATTTAAAGCGACGGATTGACAGAACAGAACTATATGGCAGTGAACAGAGTTTTGTATATCAAAGCTGCCATTAGATGTAAAAATGAAGACGATGTCTCATCAACATTGATAACAGAAAAAAATGTTATTTGCATAATATTTGTAGGAACAGCTGAGGGAATGATGTATATTTCACTAGTACCATTTGGTCTGCATGCAGTTCAAGAAGACTATTCAAGATTCTATGCATCCTTTGTGCAAATTCCCCTATATATATATATATATATATATATATATATATATATATATTGGTGTGTGCGTACGCATGAAGCTATTTATCTATTCATCTCAATCACTAGTCGGTGTGTATTTCGAATGCTGAGTTTCCAGGCAGTACTTAGATGGCTGACACTACATATTCTTCTTATCTGTTGTTACACTTGAAATAAACGATACTTACTTGACCTACGCATGACATTTTAGTATTTCACTGCTGTAACTTTTCTGTTTCTGAATCTCGTTTAGTTTTCTTTTTCTTCTTCTTAACTCAGGTCGCATATCCATCCTTCAGAAAACATTTTGCCGATGAAGTCAATTTTCATTAACGTTACATTCAGAAAATTGCGTTTTTTTTTACGAGAAAATAAGTGAAAACTTTCATTAAATATCGTTTATGTAAACAAAAAAAAAATTACAATATTTTTTCTCTTAGAATTACCTCCCTTTTCGTTTTTTCTTTTCTATTTTTCGTTTCTTTCTTTCATTTTTAGCTTCTTTTTTAGAATCTGTTTTTTGTTTATTTTACCCTCAAAAAAGCCAGTTCACTATTGGCATTTAAAATGACTCTTGATATTCGGTTTGTTCTGACAGAACATGCCCTTTACTGAGACTGAGCATTTGATCTGAAAAAAATTGACATCTTTGAGGACTTGGGTAATGCGGGGGTTGGGTGCTAGGGTGGCTGTCGGGTAAGTGCTGGGAAAGACAGATGGAAAACGGGAATTGGTTTGAGCGACGTGACGTTTGAAAGCCGTTACGCGTAGACACTCGCCTATCAACAATCGCATATAGTACAATTAGACCCCTGTCGAGGTTGACGACGGAAGTAAAAGTTTTTGTTGCTGCTTTTACCTGGGCAGGTAAATTTATAAGAAGAGAGTGGTTTACCCAAGTGTTTACTCACACCCTTTTTCTATGCTAATCATTGTGGCACCGAAAATGACGAGACATTGTCAAACTTTAACAATCGTCTATCTATATTTCTGAGATGCGCTATTGTAACTATTTATACTATTTACATCATTCGGACTGTTGTTCTCATCTTTATTGCCATATTCACGATGTTTCGACCGTTGTACGCTTCGGTCTTCTTCAGGTGATATATGTTGGAATTTCAAACCCAATCTTTTATTTAGTCCACGGGGTTAGATTGTTCTAATTCCACGTGCCATGCCTTTTTTTTTTTTTTTTTTTTGGATATCTCAGTTTCAGTTAATTCACTTTAAAAGATAGTTCTCCAATTTTTTGTTCCCTCTTCTGTGGCTAGGTACTGAACTCACAACCTTTTGGATCAAGTCGCTTTTTGGATTACTCCGACCAATGCTTTTATCCACTAGACCATTGGTTGAAGTAATCCAAAAAGTGACTTGACCCAAAGAGTTGTGACTTTAACGGCACAAATAATGTAAATAGTGAAAGCTTTAACAATCGAACCTGCAAAAAAAAGTTCTGTCTAAGAGACAGCTTTTCTCTTGATATTACTGTATAGTTGCACGATGTTTTATTTAATCATTTTACATCAAACAAGACAAGATGCAAAAAGTTAAAAAAAAAAACAAAAAAAAACAAACAGAGAGGACAATAAAAAACAGGATTCAATGAAAAAGAAAATAACGATTGACATAGCATTTAAATTTTTGAAGATCGATGTTAACATGAAAGCAAGTGGCCGGAAGGGAGGTCCGAAGGCGAGAAGGAAGAAACTGTCACTATAGAACATACGGTTACAATTAGCAATTTCGGCAATGAAATTGAGAGACCTAGTTGCTAATCTAGTACTGCGCTTAAATTCGGGGTACCAACGAGTAAATCTAATCAGAACAATTGCCGTTATAATATTTGTAGAAGTAGCAAAGGGGAGCTACGTTATAGCGGTGGGAAAGTGGTCGAAGCTGTGATGCCAAGTCAGGACCGATAGCATTGTCGATTCTTCTTTGGATTTTATCATTAATCCCTAGTTACATTTAGTTTTAAAAACTATTTTATAATTTTCACCCCAACACCCTACACTCGACAATATATATTATATTATATTATATTATATTATGTAATATATTATATAATATATATATATATATATATATATATATATATATATATTTCTACAGTAAGGTTCAGCCTGTAGAATACTCGGTGGCCACTTGAGGTATATGGTTACATTAAGATGCAGTTTTTGTGGATAGGAGAGGAAGATAACGATTTTAGTGATCGGTAAAACATCCTGTTGGGGGTCGATTCCACAGAACAGTGGTTGGCGGGAAAAAGCTGTTCGAGTGGAACTTACTTCTCACCAATGGAATATGGAGGGAATGTGGATGGTTTGCTACAATGTGAGTGGCATGGCGGACCCTAGATGTAAAAGTTAGGACTGACGGAATCAAGGAATATAGTCCGTCTGAGCACTTTCCATACCAAGGTTTGTTAACTACACTAACGCCAGTATACCAATAAGAAAAGTACTACTAATACATAGCATAAGGGAAAATTGATGAATGAACTTTAAAGTTTTACATATTTTTTCTTCAAAATCTGTCTGTACTTTAATTGTTAAAAGGGTACTGATTCATTACAATTTTCATTAAGTTCCATTTTCACTGTCCGCCTCCAAATTGTGGAATGTGCCAGACTTGCCGAAATTTCGGACATATTGACACATATGTACACACACGTACACACATACATAGATACAAAGATTTTTGTTAATAAATGTCCAAGATGTGTGTGTTTGTCCACTCATCCTCAGAACTGGTTGCAAATCTGCATATATTTTGGCAGACGTTTTGTTTCATATTGCCGATCTAATGTTTGTCTTTTCAAGTAGTTCTCTTCTGATGTGTAAATATATTCGTGCATATACACAGAGACATACAGAAAGTTGTAAATATGTATACTCTCTCTCTCTCTCTCTCTCTCTCTATATATATATATATATATATATATATATATATATATATATATATATATATAATCAGTCAGTTATGTGCTATGCGTGATACACGCGTAGGCGATCATGTATCTTTCGATACATGGCTGATGAGGCAGATTTTTTTCCCGCAGTAAGTTGCCATTTCTTTCTGCGGTAGACCAGCTGCCACCCAAGGCTATAGAACCCTTTCCCAAGGTATTAGCACGTAAGTGAATGTAATGGATTCAGCTCTAATTCGAACTGGCTCTCCGATTGATTCCTCATTCCAAAGCGCTATCCACTACGTCACCGTATTTCCATATATATATATATATATATATATATATATATATATATATATAAACAAAAGGAAAACTTATCTTAGCCGACATGTTTCGTCCTCTGAAGGACTTTATCAAGACAAATATAAGAATATTATTTTGCGACAAGGATTTATAAGCAGAAGTCATTACTTTTTTTTAAATTTTTAAATTTAAAGAGGCTCATAAACATACATCAGGATAATTGAAAGTCATGATAAATTATTATGGATACTAAGTGACCTAATTTAATATCTAGTAAACGAAAGTGAGTATATGTTATTGAATATTTTTTATAATGCAATTATCATTTATATTATTTTAGTTTGAGATTAATTTCTGTCTCATATATTTAAAATAATAGATTTTTAATTTAACCGTTTTCTTTTATTTTTTTTTACATTCTTATTGTTATGTATGTTACCTTTTGAAAGAGTTATCCCTTTAGGAAAGGAGATATTTGAAAAAATATTGTCCATAATTTTATTTTATACTCATATACATACATACATATATATATATATATATATATATATATATATATATATATATATATATATATATATATATATTGTGTGTGTATATATATGTGAGAGTACATGCGTTTTTCGTTGACTTCTTAAATAATAATTCGCATAGGACTTTGAGTCTTTTTCATATCCTATGTCCAGCTGGATTTATATATTTAATTATATGTGCACACATACACATCTAATCGTATACATTTGAAGAACAGAAACACATGCATGCATACGCACACAAACATGCAAGAGTTAGACAAACAAGTGTCGTAATAAAACAACATTTTCGGCTGGCGGAGTGGTCTCCCTTTAAGTGACATGTTGGTAATCAGGAACAGATTGTTAGGAGTTGCGTGGGTAGTAAATCCTGCGAGCGGCCCCGAGTAATAAAGATAACCAGATGAGACTGACATGCCTTGACATTGTCAAGTGTCTCTTTAAAACGTTCCAGGTATGGCATGACAAGAAGATTAGAAAATATCTTTGACAATATGGCCACCAAAGCCCTTTCTGAAGAAGGAGGAGGAGGAGGATCAGGAGGTAGAGGAGGAGGAAGAAGATGAGGAGGCGGTAGTTGTGATGGTGGTGGTGTTGATGTTAATATTACGAGTTCGGCCGGAATGCGATTTCTCGTTCCGAGCAACTACCCCCCAACACAACACCACATCAAAAAAAAACAAAAAAAAACGTAAGATCGCACATATTTTACATAGATAAAGCCCTTCGTAAGCTGTGTGCTATACTTGTGAGTACAATTTTTTTGTATTTCTTTAAAGCTTGAGCTACCACGTATCCCTTCAGTGGTTCTATCGGAATCTTTTTCAATCAACCTGAGGGCTCCAACTACAACTAGAATTGATGATATCCTCTGTGACATATTTTTGATATTTCGATTTCAAGGTCTTTGTATTTTGACAGTTTTTTGAAGATCTTCAAAGATACATTACAGTCTGCAGGGACTGCCATGTCAATATGAAAGCACATTTTGTTTTTATGGTCCCTGATCAAAATGTCTGGGTGAATGGCTTTGATTGTTCTGTCTCTGTGTATTGTAAAGTCCCATAAAATTGTCACAGGTCTTATGTCTGTAACCGTGTCTGGGTGGAGTTCATACCAATTTCTTGCAGTTTCCTTTTCGTAAATGTTGCAGATTTTCCAATGCAGATATTAGCCCACTCTATCATATAGGGTTTTATATTCAGTGGTTGTGCCAATGCCATGCAACCTGATACAAGATGGTCAACTGTTTCTGGATATTTATGAAAGAATCTGCATTTTTAGTTAACATAATTTTCAGTGTGTATGCTTGGCAATTTCTAGTTAGCAAGAATAAAACCTTCGATTTCAGCTTCTAACCCTGTACGACGTAGCTGCTGATAGGTACGGGGTTTGTCTACATCAGCTTGTTTGGTACGGGCAGAATATTGATAATAAAGAGGTTTACTGTATCTCGTCCATTACATTTGCTTTTACTTTTTTTTAAGACTCTTGCCGCTATAGTAGGTGTATTAAATTTTGCTTGCATTTTTTTCACTCATTTGAAATTCCATTTTCATACAGTTTCTTAATTATTTCATGTTCTTTGACGCACATATTATTATTATTATTATTATTATTATTATTATTATTATTATTATTATTATTATTATATACAGAATGTCTCCAAAAATGACTCTTTAAATGACTATAAATGCAGTGTTTATTAACTTGCTAGCATGATTAATAGTTAAAATTAAGAAATATTAATGTTTATTAACATACAAAAAAAAATTTAACGAAGTCAAAAAGTGAAAACATTTTTTGGCGGACACCATATATATATATATATATATATATATATATATATATATATATATATATATAACAATAAAAACATAAAAAAAAAAAATTAAAATCATCAGACACACTGGGTTGTAGATTAATATTCTTTCGTTTTTTTTATTATTATTTCATTTAGATTCCTCGACTAGTTTCGGTCAAAATGGCCATCATCGGGAGAAGAAATATTTCTGCTTGCTGGTTGCAGTAAACTATATATAATATATATATATATATATATATATATATATATATATATATATAATGTGTGTGCGTGTGTTTGTGCCTGTATACATACATACATATATATATATATATATATATATATATATATATTTAATATATATACTTTGTTGTCGGCAAAATGGTCAAATTTCAAGCCTTTATTGTTTGTCCATTAGAAATGCTTAGAAAATATAAGTTTAAATGAAGAAGTTGTCATAAAAAATACTTCTCAGGCCCACAGATTATACTATGCTTACGGCTGCATCACGTCGCAACACCTGATCCCGTACGATCACCGAAGTTAAGACAACGGTATTCCAAAGCGGTCACCCATCTAGGTACAGATTAATTTTGATGTGCGGATGGTGTAATGGATAATGACTGGATAATTGTTAATCAGGCAGCCGAGTTTCAATTCCAGTCGGGTTTCGTTATATTCACTTACGTGGAATTCACCTCTTCTCCCCCAGCTATAGGTTAATTAGTAAAATTTGCCATACTAAATCATTTTTATCGCCCAAAAATAAATTCTTGCAATCTAAAAATATTTTCTGGCTTTAATAAACCTGCAAAATGTTGATAATCCGTAAAAAAAACAAGTCAGTCAACACTTTATGCTTTTATACTATTTTCCTATTACCCAGGAATACATTCAGAAAGGAAAATTGTCCCTCGCGATGTAGATGCTCATTTCAATTTCATTCAAATTGGATGTGTATATATGTTTGGGTGGATATAATTCAACGACAGACCGAAGAATATTTCAACAAAAATGCTTTAAGAATCATTTTATTTAATAGCGAATAATTTCCAAAAAGTTCAGTTATTAATAATAATAAAAATTAACTTTTTTTCTCCAACTTTATGATTTTATTGCTCAACCGAGAGTAAGTGTTGTTCAGACTGAGTGTGAGAGAAGGAATTATCCCAATGTCTTATTTTAAACTCAGCTAAATTTTGCGTGTATGTATGTGCGTGTACTTATGTGTACATTAAATGGCACGGGCACATGTAAGTCAATCACGTACAACGCATACATACGCATATACATTCCAATACACAGTGTGTGACGGACAGAAATTCAGCTTTTTTTTTTTTATAAAACATATTTTCTTTATTACTGACCGTGATGTGATTTAATTTGATGGCATATGGTGGTTGCATCTGTTTCAGGTCCACAGTGGAGAGCGTCCATACAAATGCGTCTACTGCAACAAAGCGTTTACAGCATCAAGCATTTTACGAACTCACATCCGGCAACATTCTGGAGAGAAGCCGTTCAAGGTAAAAATGTTTAAAACAATAGAAAAAGAAATTGTGTTTAATTCTTATGATACCCAACCGCGTCTTATATAGTGACTTTCCAAGCGTAGCTTGAATGTGGCACAAGGCCTAAAAGAAGGAGCACCCAGTGAGGATCGAACTTACTACTCATTCGTAATTGATCTAGCGAGACAAGCTTGCTAACCATTACACCATCTCGAGGTGCTTCAACCACGTCTTATATAAATCGTTTGAAGAATTGTTTTATATTGGTTTCCATCTGTTTTGTTTTTCCAGTTACTAAGGCACAAAGCGAATAAATATTTGATAATGTTATCGGTCCCGACCTGGCATCTCGGCTACCGTCATTTTCCTGCCGCTGTGACATGGCTTCCTTCTGTCTTTTCAATTAATATTTTCATAGCAATTGTTCTAATGAGCTCTCCTCTTTGGTACCTCGAGGGCATAAGGGCACCTCGACGTGGTGTAATGGTTACCAAGCTTGTCTCGCTAGAACAATTATGACTGAGTAGTGATATCGATCCTCACTAGGTGCCCCATACTTTCGGCTTTGTGCCACATCTAAGCTACGCTTAGAAAAAAGGTTTGGCATTAAATAACCTATAAGGATTTGATATGCCGTTGATCAAACAAATCGACTGCATGAATTTAAGCGTACTATCAGATTTTGTAACTAGGGCTCATCATTTTACTGTTGATGTTACCGTAAATTTTGTTTTAATGATTTCATTTCTTGCACTTCTCGCCTGTGGAACTCTCTTCTCTTTTCTTGTTTCCCTGCTACCAACGATCTTCAAAAACTTAAATGCAACGTCAATCGCTATCTTCTGCCTTCCTGAAGACCGTTCTTTTATCGTCCTTTCTCTTCCCTAATGGTAATGTTAATATTAGCCGTTTCCTTATAAGGAAACATTCAGCATTTCTTAACCGAGCAAACCAGTACGATTGTTGCTTGAAATTTATAAATCTTTCCCTTAAAACAATTTTTCAGGAAAATAGGTTTTCTAACCCATTAACTGTTATCATTCTTTGGAGTTTTGAATGGGGTTTGCTTCCTAACCTTTTATTTGAAGAACTGTGGAATATTATGTCGTCATTTTCTCTTCCAGTTACATGTGATATCCATTTTAGTTGTTACTGCTGTTGGTAGTCTTCAAGTGATGTCCACAATGTTCAACGAAAGATGGCCAGTACTCCTAGCGGTTGAAATTTATAAAATCTATCCAGGGAAATAGGTTTCTCAAGTTCCGTAGCTGTTATCGCTCTTACTAGCATTGATGGGGATTTCCTTCCTAACCTTTTATTTAAAATAGTGTAGAACATCAACTTCATCATTCTGGCATTATTTTCTCTTCGAGTTATATGTGAGGTTCATTTTAGTTATTGCTGCTATTGAGAGTCCTCAAGTAATGTGGTTTCTGTTATTTGGTACAGATCTTTTTTGTGATTCTGTAGCACCAGTGTTCGAAGAACAGTGATCTTCACCAAGACCCATTGGTTTTACTCAAATCCATTTTAACCGTTGATCTTAGAAAGAGGTTGTATATAGCTTACAGTTTAACTCATTTTCCTTCACTCCTAGTAATTCCTGGTGTTTTAGTAGCATTATTGTCTTGCTTGGGATGAAATGATTTAAAAAAAAACCCTGCGTTTTGTGGAATATTAAGTTTTGGAAAAATTAATTATTCTAATAATCCTTTTCCCTGTATTTTACTTGAGCGCTGCTTGTAGAGCGGTAGTTCGCAAGCTGTGATTGTATGTTACTGTTGATAGGTCCGATCCTATCTAGATACTTGTGCCAGACAGAGCTAACTTTAGTTACATATTTACTTAGGATGCGCGTTTAAGTGCGCTGATTAGTAGGCTGGTCTCGTGTAATTTTACTTAAATTCGATTTACACTCGGTGCTTCTCGATTGTGGCGTTGTAATAATCAATGTCAGTTGTAATAATTGCTCCTCTAAAATGTGACAACAACAAAATAGCGTAGAACTAGCAATAAGATAATAATAATAATAATAATGAAAAGATTTCGTCTAAATGTTCAAAATAAATAATTAGTAAATCTAGTAGAAAAAATGGCGCGAAAATGGTAGAGAAAAAGAGATAGACTTGGAGATTCCTGTAAGTAATATTGGTATTTCGAGAGATGAATATTAAGACTGCAAGAATATAGGCAAAAAATTGAAAAAAATACAAAAAAAAGAATACAATTTTAAAATTTACAGAAAACTTATGTAAAGAAGAATCTGCAATATTATTGGTTCTGTCCTGGCATTTCTCCTCCAGTCGCTTCCTCGCCGCCGTAATGTAGCTTCCCTGTGTCTTTTCTATAAATACTTTCATTGTAATTGTTCTGATGAACTTTTCTCTATGGTACTGAGACTTTATGAATTTAAGCATAGTACAAGATTGGTGGCTAGGTCTCATCTTTTTACAGTTGAAATACCCAGATGTAACCAAAAGTTCTATGCGAATAGTCTCTTTTCTCGCACTTCTCGCTTGTGGAGCACTCTAACAGCTTCTTGGTTCCCAGTCAACGTTGATCTCCAAAAATTTAAATACAGTGTCAGTCGCTATCTTCTGTTTTCATAATTCTTGTTCTTTTATTGTTTTCTCTCCTTAATAATATTTTTCTTTTCTTTTTCATATTCTTTAACACTCAGTAATCCCTTGCGTCTTAGCGGCTTTATTGTCTTACTTCGAGTGAAATTATTTAAGAAAAAACTGTCGAAATTTGTGAGAGATCGATGAAAGTATTCAAGTAAATCATGATACGTTTAATTTTAAAGATTTATTTTCGTTTTTTTTTTTTTTAAATAAGGTCACGCCCTTTAGTGTGCCGACCCTGTTAATGATGCGTAAATGTGACCCGTGAAAAGTGTGATAATATTTACTAAAGGATTATTTATTTCTTTTCAGTGCAAACACTGCGGGAAAGCATTTGCATCTCATGCAGCACACGACAGCCATGTGCGGCGAACCCATGCCAAAGACAAGTTGTGTATGTGTACAGTGTGCGGCAAGACCTTCTCGCAGCCGTATGAACTTAAATTCCATATGAACGTCCACACACAGGAGTAAGTCTTCAGAAAGATAGAAGGGAAAAAAGAAAAAAAACATTTCTCGTTTATGGATGAACGCTCAACTCGGTATTTTATTGTATTGGATTAAAATGAAAACTATGAGCTGAATGGTAAAAAAAAGGCGAGGTTAAAAGCCAAGAATAACAATAGGGAAACTTAATGATAAAAAGAAAAGATAAAGCAAATACTCAAATAATAATAATAAGAAGAAGAAGAAGAAAGGAAAAAGAAGAGGGAAAAGTATCGAGATGGCAGCACTATTGGAAACAGCTAGTATTTTATGGCCAGTGCTGGGTTATTTGGGAGACTTGCTATCACTTGGTCTCCATTGCAAGCCACCAATTACTGCACGAGTGAAGAATATTAATAACAACAGCAGCAAGTAAGAATCGTAACGATAACAACGACAACAACAAAAAGAGCAGCAGAAAACAATAATCGTAACAACAAAAATAATAGCACCAGCAACAAGAATAGCAATAATAACAACAACAAAAAAACAAGAATCGCAACAAAAACAGTAGCACTAACAAGAATCGCAACAAATACAACAAGAAGAATCGTAACAAAAACAGGGACAACACCAACAATAGGAGCAGCAACAACAAGAATCGTAACAACAGCAGCAGCAACAGTAACAAAAATAACAACAAAAACAACAATAAAAACAGTAGCTGCAAGAATCGCAACAATAGCAACAAGAATCGTAACAAATGTAACAGCTGCTACAAGAAGAATTCCAACAAAAACAACAACAACAAAGACAGCAACAAATACAACAACACAAATAATAACAGAAGCAGCAACAAGAATCGCAACAAAAACAACAGTAGCAGTGACAAAAATTGCAAGAAAACAGCAATAAAAACAATAGCAGTTGCAACAAGAATTGCAACAAAAACAACAACAACTGCAGTAATAAGAACTGCAACAAAACACTAAAAACAACAGCAACAACAACAAGAATGGCAACAACAATCCCAGCATAAACAACAGCAACAGAAACGGTTTACAAAATTTAATGATCGCAAATTCCGCGTTCATATTTGCATTTCATGTCATATTTTGCAACGGATACTATTCTTTGATTGGCTCCAGCGAATAACACGAGAAAAGAGAGAAAACACAAATACACGGTGCGTGGGGGGGGGACATTTGATGTCATTTTTTTTGCTTGATCCTTACGATGACTTCTGAGAAAGAATTAAATAAAGATGAAAATACAAGCATCATGCTCCTTTCTGGCAGTATTTTTGTTTCTAAGCCAATGATTACCATTGTTCCTCTGCAAAAATGAAAAACATTAATCTGAGAAAAGATATAACAGGCTTTAAGAACTCTATTATAGACTTGGAAATCTTCAGTGAAAGGAGTTTTATATATTCACTTCCTAAAACTGGTTGAGAATACATATATAAAAAATTTATTTATAAAAGGACAATATGAATAAAGACAAAAGGAAAACTTATACCGGACGCGTTTCGTCCTCTGATGTATTTTATTAAGGTAGATTTTCCTTTTGTCTTTACATATATATATATATAACGAAATGATTACATATATGTAAGTATACGAGCGGTATATACATATATATCAAGTGGGTATTGGTGAACTAGACTAACAGCTACGACGAAATCTCAAATCTGAATTTGGTGAGTAATGAACGCCCGGGATGAAATGTTTTCTGTACTTAACCTTGCAATTTGACATTCTGTGCAAGAATGAAAAATATTGTAGCATATAAGGGGCCCAGTCCTTGGCTTCAATTTTGAGAAATGCATCAGACGGATGGACAATCACTGCTACAGACGACATTTTTATCCAAATTGTTTTTGTAATTCTGCTTCACACTGTTATATTCAGTCCACGTCTCCACGCATGCGTATAATTGAACATTTAAAAAGGTAACTGCAGACTCGCCTTTGCTGAAATTAGGCCGAATACCAATATTTTTCTTCCTGGCTACGATTTCCTTTTACCTTTTTTCTTTAAAATAAAAATGACTAACAGGAAGACAATATTAATATCTGAAAACAAGCGACGGAAAAGAAGAAATGGTTTTTAAGAATTGGAATTATAAAAAGAAACGAAACAATACAAGACGACTGTTTTTTTTTCCTTGCCATTGGCTGAAAGTTTTTTTGGGTTTTTTTTGTCGTCCTATCTATTTATTATTTATTTATTTGTTTTCATTAATTTCAAATTTTACTGTTGTTTTTTAGACTCTTCTTTTTCATTGAATGTCGGGGATTAATCTTATTAAACGAGTAAAAGGGTAATAAAGATTAAAAAAAAACAACACTTTGGTGTGTGGCAGAGTGATTACGTTGTTGTTCTTTTGATGTTTGAAGCGATCTAGCGCGGAGGAATATGCGACTTGGTCATATGCAGTTTTTTTTTTTTTTTTTGCTTGTTTTTTTGAGAACGAAAGCCAAACTGGACTATTTGAACTTTTCACAATGGAAACAATACTAATTAAAATATTTTGAATGTGATTTTGTTTTATTTCGAAAATTGATTTAAACTGATTAACAATAAGGACATGTAAATAAATATTTATTAAATGTAAGAGGTCAAAAGTTATCCACACTTTCGGCATAACATAGACAAGAGTGAGGATAACTTTTGACTTTCCCTTTTGACTTAAATGCACCTAGTACCGATCGACCTTGCAACATCAACTTGCTAACGCTGAGAAAATACGAATAAACGCAAATGTAAACTATTATTAATTTTTCAATCCTAATATATTTTTATGGGTAATTTGCTTTTTAAGCCCTGCACTAAATATGTAATAAAAATTTGCTGAATAGTTATATTTAGGTGTAAATGTACATGCATAATTCGAAAATAACGAAGAAATTTTGATAAAATCTACCGCTTAGGAATTATCAACAATAGAAATTCGGACTATTCGCATTACTGCACGGCTCTCATTGGTAGCGTTGTTAGCATATAATCGCTGCTGATCAGATTTGTGCGGAAGATTACACTGTTAACGGCCTTTTTACGGTTCTTGCTTGATTCAATTACTCCGCAGCTGGGTACTCATTGCGTGCGCAATAATCAAGACTATTCCGCAGCAAATGTATGCAAACAACGCCAGTAATGGCTGCCGCGACGCGAATGAATCCGAACTTCTATTGTCGATAACTCCAAAACAGTTAATTTTATCAACATTTCTTTGTTATTTTCGAATTATGCATGTACATTTACACCTAAATATAACTATTCGGCAAATTTTTATTACATATTTAGCGCGGGTCTTAAAAAGCAAATTACCCATTTTTATTCTGTTCTTTAATTGAACTTGGAATACATACAGGGTCGTCTGAAAGCTTTTGCGCTTAGGAATGAAAAGGCTCATATTAGTCCAAAAGCATAAGCATATTTTAAACATGAAGCGATGCTCAGAAATTTTCTTAACTGAAATTTCCAACTCTCATTAGCGTTATATTTGAACTATGAAATAAGCACCAACCTTGACAATTTGCTAAGCGTGACCAGCAGTTTCAATTAAAATACTATTTTTTAAAAATTGCATTATTTTATTAATACAAATATATTTCAACCTGCAAGTGCATCTCTCGATATCTCTGAGATTAGGTATTGTAACTATTTACACTAGGCATTATGGGAACCAGTAATACGAAATTCTAGAAAAAAAACCCAAAATAACAACAAAATTGTAATATGAGCTCTGGTAAAAATGGTTACTGAGACATTAGGTTTATAAGTCACAAAAATTCATTCACCGCTGTCCCCAAGGACGCATGACTCAGTGGAAAAAAGCGTTGGCTGAAGTAATCCGTTGACCACAGAATAAAAACTTGGAGAATTGAGTTACTGAAGGGAAATAACTGAAACTGAGATACTCGAATGAGGCATGGCAGATGGAACTAGAACAATCTACCCCGATGGACGAAATAAAGGGTTCGATCGAAATTACAATCACCTGATGAAGACCGGAGCGTACAACGGCCAAAATGTCGTCAATACGACAAAGATTGACGGTGCATTTGAACTTTAATTTCTTTGCATTTTTAAATTAGTTTTTGTTTATTTTCCTTTCTCTTTTGTCTTTCTTTATTTTGTTGAAATATAATTGTTTTACTAAAATAATATTATGATAAATAATTTTTGGTCCACCCTGTATATTAATTGTAATGTATAAGTAAAAAATGACAAATTTTACATTTCATTTGTTTCTTAATAAAAGATGGTTGTATTTTTTATTTGAATCTTTGAGATAAAAATCATTATTATCCACTCATCTCATCAGACCAGAGTTTTAAAAAAATAGAGGAGCAAGAAATTTACATGCCGCTTTGATCTGTCAACCAGAATTGAACAAACCGATCAAAGATAGCCAATCAGCATTGAACAAATTGACCAAGAGTAGCCAATCAGAATTCAACGAATTGACCAAGAATAGCCAATTAGCATTGAATAATTCGATACTTGCCAACTTTCCAAAAATTAACTTGACTTAAATCATCTTGAAAAATGTCTCTGTACTTTTTTTTATAAATCGTCGACCTTTATTCAAAAGAATGGCCGACTTAAATAAACAGCTGGTTATATTCACCAGCCTTGATTTAATTCTGTTTAGCCCTTATTCTTCGATAACACCAGTTCTTCGAATATTTCACCTTTCTTAACAAATCTTCCCTTGTCGCGGTGTGTGATATTTAAAAAAGAAGAAAGAAAGAAAAACTGGTAAAAACAAAACAAAAGCACTAGGAAGCAGAATGAGATCGGCTGTACTGTGCGTCTGGACACGGCGAACGTCAGAAATTTTAAAATTTAAAAACTTGATCGTTTCCACTCGGTGCTTAATTATAACCAATCTTTACGTTTAAAGACCCCCCCCCCATTACACCTGCATATACAAAATTCCATCAATAAGGAGATTACTTTATTTTGAAAAAGTCCTTTTGTCATTCAATTACCCAACATTGTTCTGATACATAGAAATGTATATAAAGGGTGTTTCATTAAGACGGATCAAAGTCATCAGTAAATAAATCAGTGTTATTGGTGACTATTTAATTATTTCTCTATTGTATCATGGCAATTATATGTGAAAAATAATATCGCCTAAATGTGCGCCAAGGTTTCGTCGGCACATCTCCACTCGATGGTCAAAATCTTTGATGACGTCTCTTCATAGTTGCTCCTCGATCTCACCAATATGCCTTATTATCTCATCCTTCAGCTGTTGAATTCTTGTTGGCGTGTTGGCAAAAACCTTACTTTTGAGATAGCCCCCAAAGGAAGTAATCTAAAGGCGTGAAGTCGCACGGCCGTGGTGGCCAATTGACTTGACAGTTTCAAAAGATGATGCGACTTGGGAACTTCTCATTGCATTTCTGTTTGAACATCCATTTTCGTAATAGGCTTCGATAACTTTAACACGCTGTTTGATGGTTAATCTTTCCATGGTTGAAATTGCCAAAGACTTTAAGTTGTTAAATCTGAAAGAAAAAGAAAAAAAACATTAGACGCTTAAACTTAATTCATATTTGAAATCGGTCCAAGTTATTGGAACACCCTTTATTAGCCATTCGTATCTGAGCATGCCCGTCTACTAGGGCGGCTAGCTAACTCCTGTTGCAGACGCCTGCTCAGGCACATTTGTGTTTGTCCAACGCCCAAGGAGCCCATCTGTGGTTCATACTGCAACTATGCTGAGTGGACTTTAGTTACAGTTTCTAGAACAGAGAGCGTTATCTAATCTGAATAAAGCCAACACGCTCAAACACTCGGTCACGATGACTTATGACTTAATGCTAGCACAAGCATCGACGAGTCTCTAAGGGGTTCCGTTTATCCAATATTATTCACATGGCTTGGGTCAACCCGTTGTATGGTTTTCAAGGAATTTCCAAAGGTGCCCTCCCCCCGATGAGAGACCGCCTCCTCCAGACTGATAACATCAAGAAGATGTATCATATTCTTCTATAGATATAAGAAATATTCTATGATGAACATTTTACAGACATCGGTTGTTGATACGAATTTTATTGTGTAAACATTGGCTTGCATTATCAGATCTGACATAGTATAGTGAAGTTTCAAATGAAACGACAAGTGACCGCGCGCCTATTGAAGTTGCCCCAGACAGACAGAGAGCGAAATGGGCATTATACGAGGTCTGATAAAAAAATCATCGGGACTGTTGCTATGGTAACGGAGCTAAAGTACGCAGAGGGAAGCCATTTGGCACAGACTGATCATAAACTTCTATGTAATTTCTCTGACAAATTGATTTTCTCTTTTGATATAACTGCTGTTCGGCTAATTGTTAGAAAAAGAGATAGATTTTTCTAATTCCTTAGTTATATGCTAAAGTCTAAAAGTATTCTTTTTCTCTTTTTTTTTTTTGAAAAGCAGACACTGGTACGACGTCTGATCAAAAAGTATCGAGACTCTTGCTATGGTAACTGAGCTAAAGTGTGCAGAGTGAAGTCGCTTGGTACACATTAACGTTGAACACTGTCGCACTAAGTTATAACGTTCTCGCTGACTTCTGTTGTTTATAGTAGGGCTTGAAAGGAAAGTGTGTAGAGTGTGGTCATTTCACCACACCACAGAGGTTCCATCACGAATATGGCTTGTGCAATATTATTGGGCCAAACACAACATTCCCCTCACCCCACAACCACCATATTCGCAGATCTTTCTCCTTACGACTTCCTTTTTCCAAAAATCAAATTACACTTGAAAGGAACCAGATTTCAAGACGTCGAAGAAATTCAAGAAAATACAAAGAGGCAGCTGCTCGCTATCCCCCCACCCCCCAAAAATGGAGTTCCAGGAATGCTTCCATCAATGGAAACGACACAAGGTAAAGTGTGTGGCTTCAGAAGAGGACTACTTCGAAGGAGATTAAATGCCGAATTGATATGTATTGTAGTTTTCTTTTTGTAACACCAGTCCCGATACTTTTTGATCAGAAATATTAAACTATTAAGTTAGTAACGCTTACTTAAATTCTTGACTACTGACAATTCTTACTTAATTGCAATACACTTATATAGTATAATAATTTGCGATGAGTCTCTATTGTAAAACGTCACGTCACATCGCATCACGAGACACGTAATACATTAGAATCATAGGAACACAAAATGTACTGCAGCTGTGACAGCAGTGCTGTGTCGAGGGCAAGATAGCTTGACGGAAACCACCCCTCTTCAAGCTGGTTTTAACTTCAGATTGTTTGCAACACAAGGCAAGAAAGCCTAGTATATATTGCTATTTAACCCAAAGCTGCCGAGAGGGAAAAGAGATGGATTTGTACCTTACCAAGCCTATTTCTGCAGAATTGAACGCTGTAACCTTGTCTGGAATTTGAACACTTGTAAAATCAGTCAGTTATATGCTATATATGATACACGCTTAGGCGTATCTTTCGATACACGACTGACATATTTTTTCCCGCAGTAGATTGCCATTTCACTCTGTGGTAGGCCAGTTGCCATCCAAGGCTATAGAACCCGTTCTGTCCTGCTATTTACCCATAGCTGGGGAAGAAGTGGAGGATTCATACCTTTCCAATGTGTATTAGTAAGTAAGTAAATGTAATTGATACGACTGGAATTCGAACACGGCTCTCCGATTCCTCAATCCGAGCCGCTATCCACCGTGTAGAATAAAATAATAATGATATATTTATTTATTAAGGCAAATCATAGACAATTTTCATTTTTTTGTATGTCAATTTTATTCTTCAAAATATAAAGTACATTTAAATTTGCAATGACTTGTTGTCGCTTATCAGGCAACGCTTTGATAACTTTGAGTAAAATTCCACAGGTTTTTTTTTATGTGAAAAGTTTTTGACGAATTCTTAAATTTGATTTTAAGCGTTTGACAAGCGATCAAAAAAATGTTAATAATCAGGTATATAATACATTTATTAATACAATTGATTCCCCAAAAGGGAAATTAATTATGACTCATCCTAATATGACAAATAGAGAATATATTCTTACTGTTAGTTACGATGATACCTTTAACATTATAATTGGTTCCACAAAATGGAAATTACTTATGACTGATCTTAAATAGAGGATATATTATTACTGTTATTTATGATGATATATTTGTCATTACAATTGGTTCGGAAATTACGTACAATTCTACCTAATAATTACTATAATATGTTAGAAATGTTTGCTTTAATCCCTGACCGTCCATTTTCTTTTCATTTTCAATGAAGACATATGTACTGTGTGCTGATCTTATTAAAATAAATTTTAAATCATATATCGCTATATTCTACTTTTATACATCAAACCTTCCCTAACAACAGAAATACTTAGTATTTCATATATGTAATGATTAACGGTAAGCCGAGGAATGGTGGAGTAGCGATAAAATCGATGAATAGGGATAAAAATAATCTGAATCCTTTCGTAGTTATGCTGGACTCAAATGCAGTCATTGCCAAAGTACAACCATAATTCCTTTTTTTTCTGTCAGGATTTGTTTAGCAATCATTAAAGAGCTTGAATATTTCGACGTATTTATTTAATAAATCCTACACGTAATATCATGATTTAGAGAAACAATTTATAATAAATAACAGAATGCAATGACCTGAAAGAACAAAATATGCAAGTAAACGTTAAGTTATTACCTGCAAAAGTGCCATCAATATTTCAACAGACAATAATAAAGATATGTTTTTAAGTTCAGACAGGGAAAAAATAGAAAATCCAAATTTCTACTTCATAAAAAATGTGACTGATTATTGCCCTTGAATGACTATCATAGGGGGCGTTCTAAGAGTGCAAGAGAAAATCAATGAAGGTTAACTTTATGGATAAAACAAAATCAAAGAAACAAGAAACGCAGAAGCAAACTATTTTCATTCTGTGTTTCTTTTCCTTTCTATTTTGTTTTGTGTAAAGGTAACTTTTTTGTGATCTCAACGAACACCCATTGCCACTTCTGTAATGTCAACGAATACTCGTTGTCATTTTCGTAATGCTCCTTATAATAGAGACTTTGTAATCGCAGATACAACTATAGTAACGCCGTTGAACAATACTGGTGTCAGACGCCTTCGAATAGCACTCGTACTAATAGTACTTGCTTGATAATACACGCTCGAGAAGAAACCACCGTAATGATCCGAATAGAGAAATAGTATAGTGAATAGAGTAGAGAATAGCAGTCCGTATAGTAACAAGAGGATAGACTAGAAATAGCGATCATTTAGACGTCAATTGACTTCCTATATATGCGTTTCCTCTGTGGTCACGTGGTCTACTGAATTCAATAATGGGATCGCCTGTGTTTGCTCACTGGCGATCTATGTTCAAGCTCAAGTCTCCGCAGCGACACTTTATTCCTATATAACACGTTTATTGTATCGTTTGCATCCTTATAACACCTCTTATGGCAGGTATTTTTATAACAGCTACTCTGTGAACACAGCAACGTCTATCAACAATATTATTAATATTTTTTTTCATTTTTAAATAGAGTATTTCCATTAGTAATTCTTGACTAGTTTTTTTTATGAAAAAAAGCGTAGTCAAAAAACATTGGTTGCTTTACCAAAATCGAACAATATTGGGTATGGGTAGTAGTTCTTATGGCGTGGAGTTGTTGATGCGTTTGGAGATACACCGGAAGCTTCAAGAGATTTCTTCGGCGAGAGATGCACCGTGTTCGTCGAAATATTCAGTGAGTAACTTCTGGGAGTATAAATACAAAAAGAAAAGGAATATTAACGAAGAATATCAGTCGTCACAATAATGGCGAGTGTAGCTTTTTATTTCCATTTTGTTTTTACTACCACTGGAATAAAAGTGCGAAACCATAAAAAAATATTGTAACTGTCGTTTTTATTTTCTGTGCCAACTGGAAACTCATATTTCAAAACACAAATCGTTCCTTGTTGCGGAAGAGAATGGTCACTGTTTTCGTTTGTGTTTTCGTTTGTGTTTGTGTATGTGTGTGTGTGTGTGTGTGTGTGTGTGTGTTGAAACTATCACTTTCTAAATGAGTAAAAAAAAAAAGGGTAGGTCTATCTGTATCTGCCCCACTCTTCGGGCCCGCTGCTGTTCAGATAAATACGATCCCTCTATCTGTTGGCCGTCAGATTTAATAAGCCTTTCAATTTTCAGATGCCACTGAAGCCACGCATCACGAAAAGACTGTCACAATGATTTTTTTAATTGTTTCACCACAAGTAAGGCGATAATGCCACTAAGACGCAAAGACGATATTGAGAGTGAAAGAAAATGAGAAAAAGCCACTGAAGAGAAAAGGACAACAAAAGAACAGCATTCAGGAAAACAGAAGATGGTGATTGGCGTTGTATTTACATTTTAGAAGATCGTAGGTGGCAGGGAAGCAAGAAACCGGGAGGGAGTTCCACAGGCCAGAAATGCGAGTGAAGAAACTATTAGAATAGAACTTGCGGTTACATCTAGCTATTTCAGTACTAACACGGTGAGACCTAATTGCCAATCTTGTAGTACGATTAAATTCATGCAGTTGAGTAACCAGGGATGAAAGCTCATAAGAGCAATTGCCATGGAAATATTTATAGAAAAGACAGAAGGAAACCACATCACAGCGGTGGTCATGTAACGAAATTCAGAACCTTTTCCGACTCATGAGTAATGTTGAAAATTTACACGGGTATTAAATTAACAATGGAAATTATGATCGTTCATTTGTGACATTTATATACAAACAAAAACAAAACAAAAACAAAACAAAGCATTAAATTGAGCCTTAGAGTTACGCCATTATTGTTACGATCGATATTGTGTGTTCCAACCAAAGAGAAAGTACGAGCCGAGGTTATCAACTAGTGAAACACATTTGGCATAACATGGTTTGGAAATCTTTGAGCCTGCTATGTCATTTTTCGAACTCAATATCTTGGAAAAGGCACGAATCTAACTCTGCGATACAAGCTTGTAAACCATTATCCCCAAAACGAAGTGCCACTCAAAAATAGTGTGGCAGAAGACAACAGATGCGATGCACCCAGTGGGTCAGAACATCACGATACGAACTAAATGGTCTGTGCTACATGCTTGTTAACTATTACGCAAAATGTAACGCTTCTCATATTCCAGCGTGTACAATATAAGTTGATGATAGTGATGAGTGTGTTAGGTTAGTTTTCATTATTAGATTTTACTCGGGCTAAATTAGCGATTTTTTCAGAGTTAGAATTAATTATTAAGCGTTAAACTTGTGGTCACTGGTACTGTGATCTAATCACTGAGCTAGAAGGGGAAAAAAAACAAGAACGTGTGTAAAAAAAATCAGTGGTATATAATTATGTTTGCTATTCTTATAAAATGGACAAATAGAAAAACTTGGACGCTCATATCCAAATGGCTACACACTGCCTTCTAAAGCAGTGTCAAGCGCCATCTATAACAACGAAAAAGAACGATTGCTCGCCAAATAAAGTTTGGAACGTTGGCAGAATTTATTGACGCTGTTTAATGCAGATTTGATAGTCGAGATAATGTCGAGGACAATTAAGCCATGACTCGTTTGGTCTTGAGATGGAGGAGACACGAAGTGTTGCTGTTTACCGTGGAAATTACACATGATTCTGTTGACGAATTCAGGTTGGACATCATAACCTTGCTGGTGGGGTTGGGGGTGAAAGGTCACAGATTGATGAAGAATGAGAGCGGTGCGAGTAGTGAACGCGCGTAAAATTGGATTAAGATTTCAGATAGATTATAAAATGATATGAACGGACTGAGATAGATACGAACAAAGTTAAATAGACAGATGAGGCTAAAGATAGATAAGATAGATAAGAAAAACGCAGATAGATAGATAGATAGATAGATAGATAGATAGATAGATAGATAGATAGATATGATGAGAATGAGATAGATCAGACTGAGATAGATATGATTAGAATGCGATAGATAGATAGATAGATAGATAGATAGATAGATATGATCAGAATGACGTAGATAGATAGATCAAACTGAGATAGATAGATATGATCAGAATGAGATAGATGCGAACAGAATGAGATAAATAGATACGCACACAATCTCACACAGATACACACATATACGTACATACATAAATACATACATACATAAGTACATACATACGTATGTAGCTTCGTCAATAAGTCTGTCACCTAATAATGAAAAAATAATTTATTTTACACAATAAATATTTATTTTTCAATATTCCATTTCGTGTTGAATGTTAATCACATAACTCGAAAATCATACGAGGAAATCTTTAGATAAAAACTCTGCTGATAACTAACTACCTATTAGGCTACATAGATACACTCTAATAGATAGATAGATAGATAGATAGATAGATAGATAGATAGATAGATAGATAGATGGAGAAAGAGAGAAGGTATGCGTGTTTTGGGGTTAGAGAGCTAGAGAAAAATCGAGAGAAATAGATAGAAAGAGAGAGACTAAGAGAGAGAGAGAGAACATCATAATAAATGGGAAGGATAGAATCATCAATGAAACAGCAATTGAGAATGACTGCATAAGAGACAGACTAAACACTAAAGAGTTCAACTGGAGAAACTAAAAGAGAAAAATAAACTCTATCGAGAAAGAAAAATCAATCAAGCCTCAAATGGTAATGAGAAAACCTAATGATCGTTTACCCCTGCAAAAAATAGAGAAGCAACTGCCACCTAAAAAAAAAAGAGGTTGTCGAACTGTTAAAACGCCATTAAAGATAGTCACGAACAACTAGTTTACATTATCTGTATCAAATTAAGTTAGCCATTCTTAGTCTCATTTCTAAAGAAACTGAATATTTTATACCTTCTCGTCTCTTTCACCCCCATTTTCCATTCTTTTTATGCGATTATATATGTAACTGCGGTTCAGCCGGCAGAGGTACACAATGGAAGTCCCTCTCGGTGCGTTGAGCAAATGAAATTAAGCAATGAGTACTGGTGGCATTTAATGATAAATGTTGGCTAGAGATGAGGTCCGGTTGTGGATGGAATCGCGCCATCTTTGTTAATATATCAATAAACCTTGATCGTCTGGTTGAATATTGGTGGTAGAATTAGAATCCAAATATTAGGATCGGGCACAATCGCAATTCACCGCCATTTTGAATGGGTTGGAAAACTGGAAGCAGAATTTGTAGAGCAAGAAAAGTGAAGGGAGAAAAGAAGAATATTAGTTACAAATGAAATAAAAGTGGGGTGGGAGAAGAAAAAATGATAGAAGAAATAACATGCAAGAAAGAACGGAAGAATAAAAATATGAATAAAAAAGAGTTTTGAAAATGTTGGTAAAACAGTAAAATGGTACAAGAGAATGATCCTAGGAAAAAAAAAGAAATATAAAAAAAATAGGAGAATAAGCACAATTTGAAAATTGAAAAATATTGGAAAAAGAAAAAAGGAATAAAACGTTTGCATTTATTCTCTCTTTTTCCCCTCCTTCCTTCCTTCCTTCCTTCCTTCCTTCCTTCCTTCCTTCCTTCCTTCCTTCCTTTTTTTTCCTTCCTTCCTTCCTTTTTCCTTCCTTCCTTCCTTCCTTCCTTCCTTCCTTCCTTCCTTCCTTTTCCTTCCTTCCTTCCTTCCTTCCTTCCTTCCTTCCTTCCTTCCTTCCTTCCTTCCTTTTTTTTCCTTCCTTCCTTCCTTCCTTCCTTTTTCCTTCCTTCCTTCCTTCCTTCCTTCCTTCCTTCCTTTTTTTACCTTCCTTCCTTCCTTCCTTTTTATTTGCAAGTACTTTAACATTCTATTTTTGCTCTCTTTTTTACTTTTTCTTTATTTCAATATTTTTAAAACTTTTTTGTTCTTTTTCAAAAATAATTGGAAAGATCAAAAAAGGAGAATGGAATAAGTAAAAGTACTTATAAAGAAAACGGAAGGAAGGAAAGGAGGTAGGAAGGAGGATTGAAAAGGGAGAAGAACAAATTACAAGAATGGGGGAAACGGAAAAGAAAACAGAAAGAAAAAAAAAAGAAAATAACAGACATGAATAACGCTCGAAAAGAAAGAAATTTAAAGCCGGTAAAGATAAAAGTGGGGAAGATACTAATGAAAGAAAAGAAGGAAACGTATATTAAAATCCGAAAGAGAAAGAAAATCAGGAAAAATAAATAAAATAAAGAGAAAACTGTCATTGAATTGAGAAGAAAAACGTTAAAATCATTACACAAATGAATAAATAAGCGAAGTGAGGTAGGATAGAAGGCGAGAATGAAAAAAGAATGGAATGATATCAAAGAAATGAAAAAAAAATATATAAAAAATAAAACGAGAGATTGAATGAATGGAATCAAGAAATCAAACAACCAAAAACTAAAAAAGATACAAGGTAAAAAGGAAGATTTAAAAGAGGAATAAGTTAATTATGAAACGGATAAATAAAAACATAATTATTGAACAAGAAGAAGAAGAAGAAGAAGAAGAAGAAGAAGAAGAAATGGAAATTACGAAAAATTGAACATAAATATTATGAGATATGAGGAAAGAACGAAAGCTTGGAATGAAAAAAGGAGAAAGGAAAATCATAAAAGCGTTGAAGAAAAACGCAGAAAGAGTGAAAAAAGAAACAAAATTAAAAGAATCAAGGAAAGTAAAAAAAATCTAATGATAAAAGACAAACAAATTGGTTCCAAGAAAATCTATAAGGAAAAGAAGAGGAATGTATGAAAGAAAGAAATATGAAAAAAGAAGGAAAACTACAAAAGGGAGAAAGAAAGAAAAAAGAAAGAGAACGAAAGAAAGGGATACAGTGGAAACAGAGTATAAAACAACGAAAGAAAGAAAATATAAAGAAAAATGCATGGAAAGGAAACGAAAGAAAGAAAGAAAGAAAGAAAGAAAGAAAGAAAGAAAAATCGAAAGAAATAAGAATCAAGAAGAAGAAAAATAGTAGGTAAATATTGCTTTAAAGAGAGGAAGGATAGGAAGGTGAAAAAATGAAGGAAAGTCGAAAGAGAAATTTCCAAATCGGAGAATGTTTAAAATAATTTTAAAAAATTGCATGGTTTATTGATAAACAGCAAAGATAAATTCAAAAAGTTAATAAAATGACATTAAGAAAATTCAAACGTTTGTGGATGTGGGATAAGGACAAGTTTGAATCGATAAAAAAAGGCTGGTTTTAAACTAATAATCAAAGTCAAGCGCAAAAAGGCAAGATGAAAGAAATAAATAAAATTATATGTAAAAAGAAAAAAGATAATTAATAACAAAAAAAAGATACAAATGAAAAGAAGAAAGAAAAGAAAGAAGGAAAGAATGTTTTAATCAATGGAGAAAATAGATAGATAGATAGATAGATAGATAGATAGATAGATAGATAGATAGATAGATAGATACGATACGATACGATACGATCTGGCTAAGATGGATAGATATGAACAGACAGATAGATATGAACGGACGGAGATAGATAGATAGATAGATAGATAGATAGATAGATAGATAGATAGATAGATAGATAGGATAAAAAGGAACTAATGAAGAAATGAATAAAAAAGAAAAAAATAAGCAGAGAAAAGAGAAAATTTAGTTCAATGCAGCACGATTTCTGGCCCCCGAAAATAAGATGATTAAATTGTGGACTAAGGTAACTCCCCCATTTCATTAAGTAAAGCAAAATGGTAGAAACACTGAGTTGGTCTAATCGAATAATGACAACGACCCGGTGACAAAAAAGAAGCGGGTCAAGTTTTTCGAGGACACACTCGATGTCATATCGAGAGAGAGGCCGAGCAGTTTTTGATATCTTCAAAATGAATTTCAACTAAAGGGTTCTGGATAACCAAGCACTTTGCTCATCCGCACGCTCATCCCCCGGTCTGGTGGTTAAGTGGCTACCAAGAGGTTGACTTCGGGCTGGCTAATAAACAAAAACAAGAGGTCTAAAGCCTTTATTTATGTGACCCTGTCAATCACATTTATCGCAAAGAAACACTTTCATTGCTCACCCAACACAAAAAATAAGGAAAGAACCAATCGAAGACGAAATGTCGGGAGATTTTTTTAAAAAAGAATTTCATGCAGAAGACGATTGTCTTCTGATAGACGCCTGGTGAAAAAAAGAAGAATCAATTAAATATTACGGTAGATTATATGATAATGGTAATATAAGCCGTTTCCTTAAAAGGAAACATTTGACATTCATTGGCCGAGTAGCCAGTACTGTTTTCGTTTGAAATATATAAAAAATTTTCTTTTTAAACATTTTTTTTATTTACAACACCCTGAACCCCTATAAAAACAAAAGTCTCGTAGATAACACTGTCATTCTAAAAACTAATCTAATCGTAAAAGACGCCTAAAGGACATCAGACCGGAAACACGTGTAGCAGAAATATGAAGAATAGTATAATATATACCAAAAGAAATCCTCATTATAACCAAAAACGTCTGCGGTTTCTCTCTTTTTTTTTAAACATACTTTTTTTTAAACATACTTTTTTTTTAAACATACTTTTTTTTAAACATACTTTTTTTTTCTCGTTGGAACGACTATAACCTTTTCCCTATATATATATATATATATATATATATATATATATATATATATGTATGCATGTATATATGAATTGTATAATCGAACAGCAATATTTTTTATGCTTCTGTTGTTCATTGAATGTGACGAACAAGAAATGTTTTCATTCATTTTTTCTGAGGTTCTTCCATTTTTTTTTCTTTTATTAGGACTAAGACAATATAGAAACTGCTCATAGTCATTATTGTCCCAAGCGCTTTTGACTAATTCACTAACCATTTTCAAGGGGTTTTACAGTTAGTATAACTTTCTGTGTTTATGTTCTAGAATTTATTGTGTAGAAGTCGTAGTAATTCTAAGTCATGCTGGTTGAGAGTTGTACTAATTCCATGCATGGGTGGGTTTAAAACGCTCCCAAACATTTCGCCCAGTTTCAAAGAAGTTAAGATTAATGCTTGATTTAAACTACTTTATATGAGGTGCTTCGACCACAGAGAGCGTCACAGCATATATACTTTATATAGTTTATGTTGCACTAAACTACAGCATTCGCTATTATTTTATTATTAATCCATGTCCCACATGATTAAAAGTTTTCTTCACTAATCTTTCATTCTTTTAAAAATTTAATTGGAAAGATAAAAAAAGGGGGAA
>CAHIKZ030004787.1:4025000-4030000 GCA_903632075.3 Acanthosepion pharaonis | reverse complement strand
ATAAAATAAACAGTTTTCGGAAATATTGCTTTCTAATGATAGATACACATCGGGGTTAGATTTTTTAAAATTGTTCTTTTTAAATTCCTCCCCACCCTCCACAGAAAAAAAATGTACATATGGAGACTAGTTAGGTCATTATAAAGACTTTGAGGTATTATGCTGAATATAGTAGGAATGGTAAGTAAGAAGTGCCTGAAAACCATACCACGGGTTCACCCATGCTTTGTGAGTGAAATTAGGTAGACGGAACTCTTGAGGGTCGTCGATAGATGTGCTAGCACAAAACCACAAGTCATTGTGGCCGAGTGCTTGAGCGTTCTGGCCTTGTTCAAATTGTTGATCACGCTAGATAACACGCTCTTTCCCAGAAACTGTAACTAAGGTCTGCTCAGCATAGTTGCAGTATAAACTACAGGTGGGTTTTGGATATTGAGCAAACACAAATGTGCCTGAATGAGCGTCTGCAATAGGGATTGGCTAGCCGCCCTAGTAAATGGGTATCCTCGAATACGAGTGGCTAGCTTTTATAAGTAAAAATGTGTTATTTTGGTGTAAGGAATAATGTGGTGTGTTTGGGTCAGTAATTGTGGACCAGATTTCTCATTTTTCCTTTTGCCCTTGTGCCATATTTTTGTATCTTGACTAAATAAATATTGCTTTCTAAAGATAAAAGGTAGGTTCTTTCCGTTCGGAATCCTTACACAACGCAAATCTCGTAATCCACAGGAATCAGTACATCCATGTACTTGTAAAATCTTCAATATCTAAATTATATATATATATATATATATATATATATATAAAGTCTGTACATATCTATCTTTAAATCAGTCTGTTCATTCGCGCACAAAGTGGGGGAAGGGATTGTCTCTCTGGGGACGGGACGATGCGCCGTAGCCTTCTCTTAATAATCACAGGTGTTCTGGCACTTTTCACACCGCCAACCGAGGACAGATAGTGAAGCTTGTCTGATACACCTGTAAAGTAAATTTACACAGTAAGTCAGATGCCCCTGTCTGTCATTGTTTTTCAGGTTGACGGGCAACGAGACATCACAGTTCCTAAGGTCCTCTCCCTCGCACTTTTTCTATCACAAACATAAGCGCTATCAAACATCAACACCAATGTCCCCACCGACTCAAACATGAAGATGAGTTTCAACGCCCGACCCCAACCCGTGCTAGCCTCATTTTCGTCCAGCATGCCTCTTCTTTCGCTAGTGTCGTTTGGTTGTGTGAGCGTGGCTTAGTTCTTACGGTAAATACAGTTAGCATTTTTGCCAGAGATGTTAGCAACGTGTTTAGACCTTAATGAGAAACTTGTATAAACCACATAGCAAAAGCTCCGATATATATATCTATATATATATTTATATATAACTATATGGATACATGCTAAGATCAGCTTAGTCTACTAAGAGGCTCGACAGAGACTTAATGTTGAATAGATAGATTGTGTTACGTTTGCCTGTTTTGCAAATCTCCATTCTAAATCGTAGCCTTTATCTGGATTTATATGATAGGTAAAATGGTTCTCTCTCTCTCTCTCTCTCTCTATATATATATATATATATATATATATATATATAAACCGTTATTATGGTGGATACTTCGTATTTGAAATAGACGCCATATTTTTTTTTTTATTATTAAAGATAACATATTACGTATATTGGTCTGTGCACTCGAGAAATCTTAGTAAAATATAGGTTTCCAGGTAGGGATCAAACGTACGCCCCCTCTTTGTAGGATGATTTTTTTATGGTATGTGAGTTCTACACACGATGAAAGATATCCGTGGATATGTTTAGGGTTGTTGCAAGTATTATGTATGTATTCATTGGAAATAACTTTTGTCTTGAATACAAAAGGATTTTTGTTGTTGTTTTTTCATAGAATGATCTGATATTAAAATTTCTTTTGGCATGGGTTAATTAAATGTTTTTTTTTTTTTTTATACATAGAAATCGATTTTAGACCCGAGAACAGAAACGTACGTGCGCGCGCACTCACACACACATATACACAAACACACACGCGCGCGCGCGCGCACACACACACACACACACACACACACACACACACAGAGAGACACGCACACACACAAATATTTAATTAATTCACCACAACCAAGGTGATAATGCTTCTTAGACATAAGTGGCTATTAAAAATGAGGGACAATAAAAAAAACCCGCAGGAACCCGAAACCCAATTGTAAACAGGAAACAAGGGATAAACCTTTACTCCTGTTCAAACTTCCGTGAGGAATGTGAAACGGACAACAGGCGAACCTATCTACGCCTATTGTTTCAATGAAAATGACTGACGTGGTACTTCTGTTAAGTTACTTATTGTGTTTTTCTTGTGTGTGAATAAGAGATTTCTCTTTGGACATCGTGTATGTAGAAAATGTCTAAATGATTATTCTGAATATATTCGACTCGTCTATTAGCCATTTTCACGGATTTAGATTGTGTTATTGAAAATGGTGTGTAGGTTGTTGATACGTAGACAAGTTTTACTTCCCGAACACAGTCAATACATTATGGCGTGCTCGCAGTTGATGTTATTAAGGATTGTTTTTTTTTAACAAAGACTTCTGTCATTTTTATACGTTTTTACAATTATAGGCGTGTACTATATTTGTGTCTATTCTGTATAAAAGTTGGTATGTTTTCGTGTTCATTTAAACTGTCCCTTATAGAGCTACGATCCAAAAGATGAGGGTCAGCCGTCTTGATGAATAAGCATTAGCATATCCGACATAATTATTCCTTAATTTATTTTCGTCGGAGGCATTTGAATTTATAAATAATATCGGTCTTGTATAGTTTGGATTTCGCTTGTTGTTTGTTGTTGCTAACAATAAAGTTGGCTATTTTAAATAATTAATTCAATCTTCTTAGTATGTTCAACTGGAGTGATGCACTTTTGAATAATATTCCAAAAAATGAATTCGCCTTGCTCGTAATTACCATGCACCTGGTTTATATAAAATATATTTGTATTATTACTGTTATGTCTATGAACAGTGTTATTATTGCTTAATTTCCGACAATTTCTACATCTTCTATATAGACAAAAAATCTCTTGTTTACACATAAGAAAAACACAATAAAAGATTTAACATAAGTACCTTATCAGTCATTTTCATGAAAAAATCTATTAGATTACTGTCCAAATACACACACACACACACACACACACACACACACACACACACACACACACACACACATATTTATGAACTTTGAGCGCTTTTTATTAATAAAACCGATATTTTTAATTATATATATATATATATATATATATATATAAAGAATTAATGCACGTATAAGATTTGTCCCTGATTGATGTTACCTACAGTATCCCGACTTCTTAGGCGCACACTACGGGAATCTCTCCATCCACTCGTCAGAGGGTATCAGCAATTGACTGCTTATACTTCTCGATTTTTCTTTTTTATATGCACTTTTCATTGGTACAAGTTATTTTCATAGTATTTGTCTGCATGTGTGCGTTCGCGCACCGGCGATCATACGCCCGTCTGTGCGTACGAGTAGAATGTCGTGATTATTTGTGGGTTTTTTTTTTCGCTTTATATTCACGCCTTTTAACAATTTCTCGATTTTTTCTCTTTCTTCCTTTTCTTTCAATTGTTGCTATTTTGATTCTGGTATTCTAGACATATAACGTCGTTATTAATTTTTTGAGCGTTGTAGTGTTTTCTTCAGTTAGGAAAATTGTATTTCATTTTTTAAAATTTTAATGGTTGAATATATATATATATATATATATATATATATATATATATATATATATATATATAACGAATTAACATAAGTAAAAGGTTTGTCACTTAGTTGATTGATGTCACCTTCACCATCCCGACTCTAGAATTTTGTAGGTGGACCAATCCGTCCTTCTTTTGGTTTAACACTAATCCGTCACGTGATTTATAGCCTTCACATTTAGTTTGCTTATTTTATTTATTTATTATATTTAATTTTTTTAATTTTATTTATATATTTCATTTATTTATTTTGTATATTTCCTTAGGTTCACTTTTTTTTTTTTTGTTATTTGAAATAAAGTTTATAAGAATTAGGTTATTTTTTCAGTCTTTTGAGTCATGATGTCGTTGTCTTCATGCCTACACTTGGAAATGAGCATTGATCTTTTGTTTAGAAATTTATCTTATTTCGGAAAAGTAATTATTGTTATTTCCTCCTCTTGGCAAAGGTTAAATCGCTTTGAGATGTTGTTGTAGGTTGGTACAGTTTTTGTTGTATTATTTTTTGGTGTGTGTTTTGATGGTTTTTGAATTTTCAGAAATTCTATTATTCTCACAGATTTTCTTTTGGATCTCACAGTAGCTTGGTATATTACATTAATTTGTAGGAGGTTACAATTTTGTTAGGGTGTACTGATGATTTTCGGTTGTTTTTTAATGATTTATAACATGTTTTCGGTGCAACGATAGTTAAGTTGTAAGGTATCTCCATTGAATATTTAGTGCAATTTATGATTAATTTTATAAAGTATTCATCCATAATATATCGTTTTTATATAATTTATCATCTGAAAAGAAAAAATTATTAGATCGCATGAGAAATTGTATAAAAACTAAATAAAAGGACCTTGTCTGTCGTATTCAATGAAATGTGCATATATATATATATATATATATATATATATATATATTCGAACAGTTCCTCCTAACCAAGGGTTCTCTTAGGGTGTTGAGTAGGCGTCTGCAACAGGGATTGGCTAGCCGCCCTAGTAAAGAGACATCCACGGATACGAGCGGCCAGCTATAATATATACATATATATATATATATATATATATATATATATATATATATGTGTGTGTGTGTGTGTGTGTGTGTGTGTGTGTATATATATATATATATATATGTGTGTGTGTGTGTGTGTGTGTGTGTGTGTAAATATAGATCATCCAGTTCACAGCAATGGCTGAGACGGCTGAAATCCC
>CAHIKZ030004787.1:3862500-4020000 GCA_903632075.3 Acanthosepion pharaonis | reverse complement strand
ATGCAAAATAAATTATAAACAATAATTATTTTTTTTAATCAGATATTAATTCTTATTACTATAATTCAGCGCCCCTCAACCTTTTTACCCTTGTGGAACACGTGAAATTGTTTTAATGTCTCATGGAACCCCTGCATAAAAATGATTATATCATTTTAAATAATATAATAGGTTGAAGTCTTTATTATAATAACCAAGGATTTTGCAACAATATGTCGGACGTGTATCGTAAAAATATCTGTTTTTATGCCCTGTGTCTCCTCAGGAAATTAGGCGGCCATGGCTCTCCACAATTTCCAGTCACTTGCAGCTCTAAATAAATTCTCTTTTCGTTATTTCTAAACCCTGTTGCGTCATCCATTTTCTCAAGCTCATCAAGTATATTATGTATCGTTTTCACCTGTCCCTCTTTCCCTCAATCCGTCCTGTGAGTAACAGATTTTCAAAGCCTCCTTTCCTCATTATGTAACCCAGAAATTGCAACTATATATTCCTGATGTTAAGTATAAGTTTCTTTTTTGTTTCTGTTTACTCTAAAAGCTCGTCATTGTTCACATGTTCGGTTCATACGAATATACAATTAAAAAAAAAAATTACTCAAAAATGCATTAGCCTGTTTATTACTGTTTTTCGCGCAACCCCTAGCGACATCTCGTGGAACCCTAGGAGAACACCAATTAAGAAAGACTGCTATAAACGTTATATTTAGTGTTTAAGTGTCTTTACTTTTCAAACAGTGAAATTAATGTCAACCGGTCTAGAGATCGAAACTTGTTAAAGAAAGTAGGTGCGTCTCAGTAGAGATCTCAGGTGTCCCCTTTTTAATCTGAGAATCCACCTTCAGGCCAGGCGTGCTATACCATTAAGCTACGAGAAGTCATTACAGAAAAACGAGCCTTAATTACACTATTTCACTTATATGATATTCTTCTTCTTCTTCTTCTTCTTAGTATTATTATTATTTTTATTAATATTATGTTGCTGTTGTTGTTGTTGTTATACTCTGCTCTTTCATGGAGTCGGTCTCATCAGTCCACGGTTTCTTGGAACACTCCAATTTTGCTTATTATAGCAAGAACACTGCCACTCGGTGTCGCCGTGCATATACACGCCGCGTATTATATATACATATACTCATTCCGTAAAAACTGCCTCTCTATTCGTTTAGCATTTATTGGCTGTATTATATTTATTTATTGAATAATATATGATGTATTTATTTATTGAACGATATATCTAAATATTTGTTGAATTTCTTGCGAAAGTCCAGATGAGTGATTGTAAAATTACGATAATCTTGAGTCGATTTTCGATAAGTATTGACGTTATATTTAATTTAATATTAATTATCACCTAACTATAGTCTAATATTGAACACTTTATTAGCAGACATTCTCTTAAATTTGATAAACGTTAAATTATATATTTTACGTAAATTAATTCATAGTATTAATAGCTAGCATTGTTATTTTATTTTATTTGAATTTATTATATATATATATATATATATATATATATATATATATATATATATATATATATATATTAAAAAAAAAACAGACCACTTTAACGTACCATTATAATATTTTATTTCACAGAGCTCTTTTAAAGGACGCTGGATCATCAGATATTCCTTATATATATATATATATATATATATATATATATATATATATATAAATAAAAGGCTCTGGTTTTTCTGGTGAATATAATTTGCTAATAAAAGTGTTCAATATTAGACTATAGTTAGGTGATACTAATATTAAATTAAATATAACGTCAATACTTATCGAAAATTTATATATATATATATATATATATATATATATATATATATATATAACACGTATTCTTCTTCTGTGTGCTGTGTCTCTTCAGGACATTGGTAATCACGGCTCTCCACAATTCCCTGTCCTTTGGAGCTCTTAATAGTTTTTGTCTTTTTGTTATTTAACCTGAACCCTGTTCCGCCATCCATTTATTTAAGCTCCCTAGGTAGGTTATGCGTTTCTTTTTGTTTTTGTTTTGTCCTTCTTGCCTTCAATCTGTCCTGTGAGTATCAAATTTTCCAAGCACTCTTTCCCCATTATGCACCCTAGAAATTTCAGCTGTCTCTTTCTAATGTTAAGTATAAGCGTTTTTTTTCTTCCATTTTCTCTAAAACTTCGTCATTGTTCACATATTCGGTCCATGTTATTCTCAGTATCCTTCCGTATAAGCACATTTCTGTTGCCTCAAGTCTCTTCTTTGTCTGTGAAGAGATTGTCCAACATAGGAGGGCTGATATTACGTAACAGTTACAGAGATATAAATATCTGAGAAGTGTTTTAAAGGACGATGGAAAATATAAAACCTAAATTCGAAAGCGCGCCGTCCTGGGTAAGACGATAAACTACGTTCGACGGCAAGGCCTGTGATCTGGAGCTTGTGAGGAGCGTGAAACCACCTCTTAATTGCTGGTGTACCAAGGTACACCCTACACTCTGGGTGGTAGCACCTGTTAGGGTCCCAGCTTTGGACAAATAGTTAACACCCAAACTTGGGTCAAAATACTATGAAAGTGTAAAAATAGGTTTTAATACCAGAAATACTTTGTAAAAAGATTATTACCAGCAATAATTTTTTGAAGGAAAAAATTATTACCGGCAATACTTAAAAAAAAATATTTACCAAGTACACATTTTTGAAAAAAAAAATAATAATATTACCAGCTACACATTTTTTGAAAAAAAAAATATTACAAGAAATAGATTTTTGAAGGAAAAAAATATTACCAGCAATACAGTTTTGGAAAAAATATTACCTGCAATAAAAATTGTAGACTTTTAATAACCCATTGGGGTTGACAGCTCGTTAAACAAAACAAAACAAACCAATCAAAGGGACGTTGATGTAGCGAAAGATGCCTTTGAAAAATTTTAAAAAAAAGTATGAATAAAAGTAAAATTTCCTTAAAAACAAAGAAAAGAATCCTCTAATATGGCAGTGAATACTGGACAATTTCCTCACAGATGAAGAGGAGACTTGAAGCAACGGAGATGTAATTCTACAGAAGAATGTTAAGAATACCATGGACGGATCATGTGAGCAATGAGGAGGTTTTAAGGAAAATGGAAGCAAATAGGACATCATTATTTAGTATCGGAAAGAAAGTTGAAATTCCTAGGACATAATAAGGAAAGAAGGCTTGGAAGATTTGACATTTAACATACGTAACGACCTTGTGAAAAATAGATGGCAAAACAGAGACTGGGAGGGAAAAGAATATGAAGAAAATGGCAATCAGCGATAAAAAAGAAAAGAAAAAGATTATTATTATTATTATTTCCTTTGATTTCTGTTGTATACCCATTTCCTTCCCGGTTCCAACCAGAGAATTAAGGTCAGAAGTGTTTTCATGACATTTTTCACCTGATCATTTTTGTATAAAAAAAAAACAAAACAAAAAAAATAAATAAATAAAACTAAGATCACAGACATTTTACATAGATAAATCTCTTTGTAATGTGTGAGCTGTACTTATGAGTACAATTATCATTATTAATATTTAACAGAGGGATTATAAAAAACGGTTTATTCAGAGTCGGGATAGAGAAGAAACAGTGAAAAAAAAAACACTTTCGCTACACGTTTCCAATGAACCCATTCCAGATTTTGTATTTTCTTTGTTTTTGTCTGTTTGTTTTTTGTTTTTTTTTAATAACAGGAAAGCTTGACATCTGACCACTCTTGAGTATTTGGGCGGGAAAGATTTACAAATGCCACTGCCCGTATGGTTTTGGTTTACAAATATCTTTATTTGCCGTTGTTTGCTCAACTTAAATACTGCTGTGAGACGCGGGTAAAATAAAATACTATTATAACAAGGAATGAATTAAAAAAATAAAATAAATTCAAGAAAAAATGTAAATAAAATAAGATTATGGAAAGAAATTTAGCGCCATTTATCGAAACAACGGACTTCCGTTTCCTTGCTCGGCTACTTTCACTTTCGATTTCTTCTGTGTGAGGCGTAGATAAGCAGAAAGGGTCTATTCAGTTAATGCTAACATGTTCTTCAATGTGTGTTAGTGTTTGTTGAAAAGAAAATCGAGTCAGAAGAAACATTTTGATGGAAAAAAGAAAGAAGCATATAAATGAAAGACATTTCTCAAAGTCTTAACACGTATGTTAGACCTCCTCTCCGGGGAAATGAAGAGTGAGCGAGCCAGTCTAGCAGGCCAGTATATTGCGCCACACACTTGTGACCTTGTGTCAGACTAAACTTTAGAAAATCCTTATATGTGCGTTCATAGATTCTTGTAATAGATAAAGAGTGCTCTTTTTCTTCTATGATAAATCAATATGCTAAATTATATATTTCTTTAAGTCTAGCTTAATTTGATGCCAGGCATCAGCAGTAGGATAACTAGCCAAGATCGAATCACTATGAATAGGAAGCTGACTGACGATCGCACTTTACTAATGAAGATATAGACATTTGTAGGGATTAGATTAATGCTCACGTGACTATAAAATTATTGACATTCACTGACAGCCAAATTTACTCCACCTGTGAAAAATTAGCCTGTTAAACAGCGCTTTATTCAGTTGAATTTGATTTAGTACAGATCTAAAATACTAGTGCAGATCGTGAAGTTTGAATTCGCTACGGGAAAAAGGGTCGAGAACCAATCTTGCAGACATCATACTATAGTGTATACTATTAGTTTTGTATGTAAATATGCACGAGGGAGGGAGAAGAGAGAGAGAGAGAGAGAGAGAGAGAGAAAGTAGGGTGAAATAGCTATTCAAATGGAGTAATTTTTAATTTTTATTCTATATAATATACACACACACACACACACAAACATACATATATATATATATATATATATATATATGAGTGCATCTCAAAAACTCGTAATGACCAGATTGGCAGCCAATCTCTTATCGGATCTAGCTCTAGCTCTTTCATTGAGGGGAAAACTGGCTGGTTAAATTCAATGTCTTGAAAACCAAAGAAGTTACATCCCATCATCTCCGATCGGACCGCGAAATGAATGGATGTCTCCACGGGGAGGCACCATACCTTGAACGACTATTGAGCCGCACTCACACTGGGATCACTTCCCCAGGTCGATAACATCAAAATTCACCTTACCAAAAAATGACTATTGTAAGATTCGAACCCGAGTCGCATGGACGTAGAATGAACATTCTAACTACTCAGCCATAATCCCTGGCTTTATATCCTCCTCGGAATTATCCCTGGTAAGACGTATATATATATAATATAATATATATATATATATGTGTGTGTATGTGTGTGCGCATGTATATATATATATATATATATATATATATATATATATATGCACACATATACATATATATATATATATATATATATATATATATATGAAGAAATATAGTTTTAAGGTGTGCTATATTTATGGGATAAAGTGTTCAATATCAGAGATACAGCGTATGTAAATATAAATATAAACGTGAACAGTTAAGTCAACACCCAGAGACGACAGGCTGTTTCATGCTGCACGCAATCATCTTGCCTATATATATATATATATATATATATATATATATATATATATATATATATATATATATATAAGAAGATATGATTTCTGGTAAAAAAATTTATGACAGCCATGAAAAGATTTATTATTATGATTTATTATTACCACTCATGATGATAAAAGATAAAAAGTAAAACTGAAAAACGGATTAGCTAACCGGATTCGAACGTCCCTCAACAAATCTAAATCGAGGTTAATAAATTATAATAGAATTATCACTAAAAAGAAATGGAAAATATGTATGGGGGGATATTGCTTAGATGGAAATTAGTTGGAGGCCCAGTGCGAAATCCTTCTGTTTACACAAAAAAAAAGGCTTCAAAGACAAAATATAAATGACCACCAACACTTTTAAGTGGTAATTCGAGTGGAACTAAGAATAGTAAATGTGTCCAATATATATATATATATATATATATATATATATATATATATATATATATATATATATATATATATACCCATTATCGTCCGTAGGTATGCTACAACAGTTATATAACATTGAGCACTTTTTCAATAACATCAGCATTTTATGTGGTATTCATATATTTATATATTTACGCACACACAAACAAACACACACACACACACACACATATATATATATATATATATATATCGATGTTAATACATCTGAATTTTATAGGTTGCATCGGTAGTATTTGTGTGATTATTGCTGAGACGTGTATATTTACTAGTGATCACGCGTTGAAAGAAAGATCATTTTCAAGTTTGCTTTAAGATAGTAACTTCCGTTTCCTACCCTATCCCAGATTGCCCTTGTTTCTCAGCTGTTGAAAGCAAGGCCCTTTTTTCCTAAATCGAGGATAACTGTACTTCCGACATTTTTCTTTTTATGTAAATTTTTTTTTGCATTTCATTAGCTAGAGAAGATGAGAGTATTTGTTCTTTCGTTTTCCTCAGTTTCTGTCTGTCTAATAAGCATAAATAATCTGTGTTGGATGGTCAGCATTGAGGATGAAGATTTAGAGATTGGAAGGGAAAGGAGAAAAATGAAAGATTAAAACAACAATGATATACATCACCAGAAAGATGAAAAAAAGAAGAGGCCAAAATGAATAAAAGCATGAATATGGACACAGATTAGCGGAAAGACTGACTGACTGAAATAAAAGAAATGAGAAAAAAGAAAAGAAACGAAAGAAAGAAAGAAAGAACAAGAAAAAAAACGAGAAATAAAGGAGAGAAATGCAGAAAGAAATATAGATAAAAAGAAGGAATTATTAAATAAGTGAAAAAAAGAAAAGAAAAAAATACTGTTGAATGCAAAAATAAAAGAATTTAAGAATCAGTGAAAAGGGCCAAAAAGGATAGATAGATAGATAGATAGATAGATAGAGAGAGAGAGAGAGAGAGATGTGAATAGATTATGAGAGATATGAATATAGATAGATATTTTTAAAAGACTGAGATAGATAGATAGATAGATAGATAGATATAACTAAACTGTGAGAGATATGAAGATAGTTATTTAAAAAAAAGACTTAGATAGATAGATAGATAGATAGATATGAATAAACTGCGAGAGATATGAAGATAGTTATTTTTTTAAAAAAAGACTTAGATAGATAGATAGATAGATAGATAGATAGATAGATAGATAGATATGAATAAACTGTGAGAGATATGAAGATAGTTATTTTTTAAAAAAAGACTTAGATAGATAGATAGATAGATAGATAGATAGATAGATAGATATAGATATGAGGATCAAAAACTTAGGAAAGCAAACAGAATAAAAGCAACTAAAAGATAAAAAGACAAATTCGAAACGCAAATGAAAGAGAGGAAAAATCGAAACAATAGAGCAGGAAAGAAAGAAACTAAAAAGGAAGTTGAATGATTCGGAAAATGAAAAAATCAAGTAAAAAAAAAAAAAGAAGACATGATTGAAGATTAAAACAAGAAGAAAAGGGAAGAAAAAATCGTTCAGTTATTCGCTTCCACTCCTCTTTTTTTTCTTTTTTCGATCCCATGGCCATCACAAGAATAGACAATTGAACAAGACAGGACGAAGCGAGAAGGTGCTAATGAAATGTTTTGTGCCGAATTCAGAGCAAACTTTATCTTCGACCCTCCCCATCCAATTATTCTCCCTGTCCGATATTTACATTAAAGTCGGCTTTAGGCGCACACCAAAGCCAAATCCATTTAGTCCCCCGAGCCGGACCTCGAGTCTGCATCCGGGTACAGCTGATCGGAGTTTGTTCGGCTAGGGATCCCCGCTTAGCCCTTGTCCTTATTGTCCACACCCCAGTTCTAGCGATGGACCCGCGAGACCGTTCCTTCCTGAAAGGGACCTGGTCAATGCCAAACATGGACGACAACTGTTTGCTTACGAAGAAAATTGCATAAAGAGAGAAAGAAAGAATTGATAAATTATTCCAGTCTCATTTTATTGTTTTCTATATTCAATTTTGTTAGCAATTATATTAATCATAATCTCATATTATTATTATTATTATCGTCATCACTATTATTACCATTGTTATTATTATTATTGGTAACACTGATGTTATTATCTCCATGTATATTTGCTTTGTTAATCTCTATAAAATCATTCTTCGTTTTGATTTCTTACTTTTCCTTATATTGATAAGGATATTAAGAAAAGAGAGGAAAAATGCAGAATCTGTCGTGGTAATGTTTGTTTGTTTACGGTTTATCGACCCTTTGATGTTTATCTAATACCGAAACCAATTTTAGATTGTAAGAAAAGTACTTTGCATTAACAATACTAATACATTGCATTAACAATATTTTAGCAATACGTCCTACTGTTTAATCCATAACTGGGCGTAGAAGAGCAGGATTCACACCTTTCCTATTTACGTTGGTTACCAGCTCGACTAGAATTCGAATCTCCGATTTCTCATTTTGAGCCGTTATCCATTATACCACCTGACCAGCCACTGTGGTAATGATGGAGAGACAGTTTTATTAAATATTATTACGACTACCTCGGTACGTGTCGCTTCTCTGGCGACAAGATGATCAATTTTGAAATCTAAATTGTTTGTCTATTTAAAACGCTACATTTATTAGAAAATATATTTAGTTTAAATACAGAAGTCATAAAAAAGATTTCAAAGGGTCACACATCTCGTGTTATACTCTTTTCCTGTTATCCTGGGGTTGTTGCCGGACAGAAAGGGAAATTTAGCCCTCGTGACATAGATGTTTATTTCAATTTTATTCAAATTGTGCGTGTGTGTATGTACGTTTGTTGGTAGGCATGTATATTTTAATTAAATGACAGAAAATATTTCTATAAATGTTCTTAAAATTTCTTTAAAAAGGAATTCTATTTATTATCGAATAATTTCCTAATAAAAAATCAATAAAATCTTATAAGTATTTATTTTTCAAGGATTTCAAAAATCTAGCCTTTTTTTTTTCCTTTAGCAGTTTGATTTTATTGCTCAGCCCAGGGTAGGTTTTGTCCAAACTGAGAGGAAGGGAAATGCATTATTCCAATTTCTTATTTCAAACTTAGCTAAATTGTGTGTGTATGCTTGTGTGCTTGTGTATGGCACAACACAGACATACTCATATACATTACGCAGGCGCATTACATTTCATACACAGACCAATGGTTACCAAATCAAATGATGGTTGCAACTATTGGTCATTTAGGGTCGGGGAATGGTTTAGAAAAAAAAAGTAAGAAAATAAAAAACATGGAGATCCAACCAGGATTTATTATCGGTAGTTACAATCTTAACATGAGATACTCAGATGATACTTTGTTGATGGCAGACACAGAAAAAAAAGTACAGGACCTCCTAGACAGGGTAATAAAAGAAAAGACTAACCATAAAAACTAATAAAGACTAACCATAAAAAGATGGCAAAATAAAAAAGGCCCAAGCCTCAAGCTACGAATTGGAGATGTCAAAATCAAACAGAAGTTTAAATATCTGGGAAATACTTTTAACAAAGGACGGAAAGCGTGACACAGCAATCTGAAGGCGCATTGGGATGAGGAAAGTTGCTTTCCAAAAGCTTAGCAAAATATTAAGAAAATGGAAAATTTCATTAGAAACAAAGAAATGAGTTAACTGTTACGTAATATCAGTCCCCCTATATGGCAGTGAATGCTGGACAATTTCCTCAGAGATGAAGAGGAGACTTAAGGCAACAGAGATATGGTTCTACAGAAGAATGATAAGAATACCATGAACGAAGCATGTAAGCAACGAGGAAGTTTTAGGGAAAATGGAAACGAAAAGAACAATTATACATAAAATCGGAAAGAAGCAGTTAAAATTTTTGGAGCAAATGATGAGAAAAGAAGGTCTGCAAAATGTATTTAAGGCAAGAGAGACAGAAGAAAATGGCGTGTAGACTAACTAACAAATTTGTGTAAATCGATGATAGAATATGAAGCTGAAGAAGAAGAAGAAGAAGAAGAAGAAGAAGAAGAAGAAGAAGAAGAAGAAGAAATATATTTACATCACAATTTTGGAATATAAGACATCGCTGAAACTCTAAAACAGAAAATAGTTGTGTTTAATAAAGCATCAATAAATATTTGAAAAATACTGATGCATTTTAGTCTGTTTGTGCCCAGTTCCTCGGACGCAATCGTAGTATCATTTCTTACTCACTACAGGCGCTGCTTTTTGGAATGACCGTTCTGCAGCTGTGATGCGTACGTGAAACATTTACATGAAATATATATATTTCTCCAAGTCAAAATGTCCGAATTATCAAAATAGAGAGGAACGTGAGAAGAAAAGTTTTTTTTTCACTTAGGCTGTCTTTCGTATAAAATATAATCACGAAACAATGACTAAATTTAAAGTCAGAAATAATATTTCAAAAATCAACTTTAATAAGAATTCCTTCAGTAACATTGGTTTCATTATTATCCAAACAATTTCAAGACATTCTTTTTTTTTTAAAAAAAAAGTGTACTGATTGAAAGAAAATAATGTAGTGAGGATAGTTTCTACCTTTCCCGTAAGATCACCGAAGTTAAGCAACGTCGAACTTGGTCACCAGATGGATGAACGCTTGAGAATGAAAGGTACTGTAAACTTAGATGTGCGGGTGGTGTAATTGATAATGGTTCAGAATTGTTAATCCGACAACTGAGGTTCAATTCTTGATCGGTTCGTTATATTCAGTTGCGCGCAAATACCCTTGCGGAATGTATGGATCCACCTCTTCTCCCCCAGCTATAGGTTAGTTAGTGAGACTTGTATTACTAAACCATTATTATCTCAAAAAAATTCTAACTACCTAAAAATATTTTCTGATTTTAAATAACCCGCAAAGGATTGAAAAACTCGCAGAAAACGAATCAATCTTCTTGTGTTTTAGTCGAGCTAAAGGGTCATGTAAACTTTAGAATAGTTAACAAAAAGATGAAACAAGTTCTGGAAAATAAGGACGATAAGGAGTTTCCTTCTTTTTCAAAGTCTTAAAATAGATGTGAATTTTGCTGTATGAAGATGTTGATTAACCTGATGGAACATCACATCTATACGACTGCTCCATACGACTGAACATCGTTTCATTCAAAGTAATGTTTAAATGCTCCGTTGACGATATATCTGCTTTAATCCTAATATTGACTTATAAAAACTCAAAGCGGGCTGCATCAATACAGTCTCACAAACTCATAACAAAACGTAATTTGAATGGAAGTCCATTTTCGGCCATGTTTTAGACCAAAGAAAATATATGAAAAATATCACGGCACACACATTTTTAAAGGGTTTTATAAAAATGAATATTAAAACAAAGTATTTAAAATTATATAATCGAAGAATAGTGAAGAGAATTATTTGGAAAAAAATTTAATACTTATACATTTATTCAAATACTAACGCTGTATCATTACTATCCCCCTTACACACACACACACACACACACATATATATATATATATATATATATATATATATATATATATATATATATATGGCTTTAAAACTTCAATCATCCATGAACCTCTCACGTACATTCATATCTGCTCATGGCGTATCAGATATGAATGTACGTGAGAGATTCATGGATGATTGAATTAAAAGCAATAAATTCGACCTTGCTAACCAAACGCTCCTCTGTGGCCGAATCGGTTGAAAGGTACGTCAGGCTATATGACAGTTACATATATATATATATATATATATATATATATATATATATATATATATATATATATATATATAACATTTCATTTCGGCACAATTAAGATGATCGCGCGGCACATCGGTTGAGAATCACTATTTTAAACTCTTTACCGGCATTAAAGTATTGTCGACATTGCTTTATTCCTGTAAAATACATTTTTTTCTTTTCTGCCAGTAACCAATCTATGTAAAAATGGTGATATGTTGTCACGGGAGTACAGAGAAATGCACATGTCGATTCTTACGTTACGGTTGGCTTCTGTTTAATCATGACAAACCATTTTCCAAATTTAAGCATCTTCCAAAGATGTTGCAGATGTATGACAACTGTTGAATGGTTTGAATTCAGTTTCTGATCTTATTCTTCTTAACAGCACTAATTCTATCTAGTTCTGGTGACAGTAGGTCATCGTTAAATTCTAAAGGGCGATTTGTTTTCGGGACATAACTCTAAAACTGAATTCACCCTTTCTAAACATTTCATCCCGCAGTAGTTTCTTTTCATTTAAAGACTCTATCCCATTATCTTCTCATTCTCTCCTTTACTTATCTTTGTTGCCTTTCCATGCTTTCTTTTTATCTAAACCTTATACAAACATGGATTAGTTTCAAATGCGAAAAAGTTACAAAAGAATGCGCAGATATATTTTTATGAATCTTCTTTTTTTTATTTTTATTTTGCTCTATACTTCCACAAAGAATTTTTATTGTATCTCAGTTTTTACTCCTTTCTCTACCTACCTTAAAATCTTTCAATTTCACTTGATATTCCACCAGAAAGGCTGTATCTACCTACTGTCGTCAGCCATCATTCGCTACCTATACATCTTCCTTTCACCTGGCCTTCTTATCATTTTTTTCTCTAGCTTTCTCACCTCTCTCATTTTCTTCCTCATACCCTTTTGCCACCTTTGTCTCCGCTTTCACTTTTCCTTTCTCTTCAGCCGACCAGCAAGGATCCATCTACCTTTCGCCCCCGCCCATCATTAACCATATAAACTTCTTCCTTTCACCTGGCCTTCTTATCATTTTTTTTTCCTCTAGCCTTCTCACATTTTTCATAAATGTCCATTTATTACATAGAAGATGAAGACTCTGGACAGATTAGTTTTATTTATGTTATGGTCCGGTTCCTTGTACCACAGTTATAGTCCAAGGTAGAACCAATAAAGAAGAACTCAAACACAGGTATGGAATAACACAGATATATTACAAACAGGAATATATAGAGAGAAGTAGAAAGTGTTAGTACGAACAATCAGTTTTAGTAGTACTCGTCTGAACTCGACTCTGTTTCGGACTGCCTCTGACTCAACTGACTGACTCGCTCGCCCTGACTGACTGACGGACTTCTGACGGACCTCACTTCAGACTGAACTTCCTGCTTCCCGCTGCTTTCTCCACAGTTTCGGCTTCTGAATTGTTCTTGGATGCCGGTCTAGAGAGTCCAGTCTATCCTGCTATTTAATCCATGACTGAGGTTAAAGAGACGGATTCATACCATTCTCAAGAGCATTAGAATACAAGTCTGAGAGCCCGGAGTTTGAACTCGGATCGCCGATTCCACTGTTCGCACGGTTATCTCTTTCACTGCACACACATTTCACTTATATATCTTTCTTTCATTTTCTTTTTCAACTCCATTTTTATTGTTCCGTCAACTTGCTAAACTAGAATTCACAATCTACCTTACTGATTACTGACCAATGACCATTTGTCAGTCGGTCTGTTTGTCCACCGACTAATCCAGTTGGAGCTAAATTCTTGGTTAGACGCTGGGTCAGCCGTTCGTTCTGTTGATTCTTTGCTGGGAGGCGCTCGCCAAATCTCTTTCTGCGATCGCCGGAGAACCGGGTCTTTCAACTGGCGTTAGTATGCAAAGAGAGGACGAACAGCCGGTTGGTCGCTTGAATACAATTTCATTAATGCAGCCGATAAGCAGGTCAGAAGGGCAATTGTTCCGTTGAACGATGATAAGCCGATTTTTTTTTTGTGTGTGTGTGTTTAAATCGAAGGGACAGACGCTTGAAAATGAAAACAAAGAAAGGGAAATTAATTCCACCCTCTTATTCGTAAACATACACATACACACACATACACACGCGCGTACACGCACGCACATTCATACAAACAGACACACATACAAGCAGATTTACAGTAGTAATCCTTATCCGCGTTAAATATATTCTAAAGCCACCAACGGGTACCTGATACCGCGGATAGCATCGAAACCTTTGTTCATTGCGCCTTATCTGACGATGATGATATCGCAGGGATCAAGTTTTTTGTTTTCAACTTTGGCTTGGAATGCCTGCGTATAGCTTCTGTTTGTATTTATAAGAACTCTCTTGCACTGGTTGCGAGCAGTTCTGAACTAGGCAAGAGTTCTGCTACATCGTTCTCCCTGATAAAGATGGCGGACGCGGTGAGTTATGACCGAAGCTATTATAAAACTGCTATAAGGCTTTCACTGACTACTGGAATTAAATTCCAACGCTACGATTTTGAACCTAAACTTAATCTTTAAACTCGTTTCCTCAAAAAACAGTAGCGATTTGGAAAAAATATTTTGTATAATTATTTATCATGCCAAACCTCAACTTTCAAATTGATTGCAATAGCATGGTTCCAAAATCAACATGGACTAATGTGCAAGGCTAAAATTACTAGGTAAAATTACTAGAAATTAGTAAGACTGTACGAGCCTAAACAAAACTTTTAAGAGAGCACAAATTTTCCAAAGTTTTAAATGCGATATCCATTCGGGAGGAGTGGGGTCATGACTCTCCACAGATTCCTTTTCTTTATTATCTTTGAATTGCCATGATTCATTGGGAAAAATATGGTAGTTCCCAGTCAAATTTTCCGTGGTTTGAAAATCAGACTCTTCCTTCTATTAGATCGGTTGAAACCCAAGGCTGAATAGGCGAGTTTTCTCTGCTTTTTAACCCATAGCTGGGGGTTGGGAAGAAGAGATGGTTTAATACTGTTCTTAAAAGTATTTGGGTCGAAGTGAACGCGACGGATTCTATGAAATTTGAACTCGGCGTGCCGATCCCACTTTCTGCTACGCTACCCACGCGCACTATAATATAGTTAATAATATAATAACCATAATATACATAGGTAACAAAAAAAATCTACATTAGTAAAATAAATAAATAAATTGTGCAATTCAATCATTTACACACCTCGTCGAATGTAAGCAAAGCTAACACTGGATAAAATGACAACTAGTAATTAGTAAGATTATACTAGCCAAAAGAAAATTAAAAACTGCCTTCACAGAACGAAAATTAACATATTCTACTCAATGCCGCTAACCCAAATTTACTCACCTTGTCGAACGTCTGCAAGGCTAGCCCTAGGTAGTATTACATCGAGTTAAGTACATTAGTAAACCGGTTCGAGCCTAAACGAAATCTTTAAGACACACAAACTTTCCAGTTTATTAGCCAAATTTTGCCGGGAGTCTATTTGCTTACTCAGTAGCAGGAGCACGGACTTGCCAAACCAGCCAAAGAAAAAGACGGATGAAAAGACTGTCTGCAAACGACTGACATGTGTATCGCTAGAATTCTTGCGTACTTTGTCATAAATAAAATGAATTCACCAAAATTAACTCTCGAATCGTCAAGAATTGACTTTCTAAATAAAATACATACACCTATATATATGTGTGTGTGTGTGTGTTCGTATATATATATATATATATATATATATATATATAAAGAATGAACAGTAAGATATATAATAGATATTTTTATTTTTACAAAATAGTGCTCAATATAAATTTGCAGAGCATTAATATTATAAATTAATTGATTTAAAATATTTTTTTCGCTACACAGTTCTAACCTTGTTTCAAAAATGGAAGCTAAAAGCTTCGAATTTAGTTTTGTTATTAAATTAAAGACATTAGTTCCATTTCATCCTCAAGCGAATTTTGGAGTAACTTATTTTTACAATTACTGGGTATAGTTAATTTTAGTTAATGTATCTTTGAAAATGTATTTTATGGGTAGGAAAGTAAAAGAGAAGATAACTACACAAAATATTTCCTAGATACTTTAAGGTTTATAGCTAAAAAAATATTTTTAAAATTAAATTAGAACATGCATTACTTTTTGACCTACCCTCGTATTTATAAATTTTCTCTTCACATAAGAAAAATATTGATTTTTAAACAGAAAACTTTTCTGAGGTTAACAGATTGCAGAACAATTTGAGAAGTATTTCACGTTTGTGAAATTTATTAGAATTGGACTGAATTAAATTTCTATTTTTTTCATTCACCACTGGTAAGAGCATTTTTCTGAAATAAAAGAATAAGTTATTGATGTTTTTTTTTATTGATGTATAACGAAACGGGTGTCTCAGTTAGAACAATGTAAATATGTGTTCAAGTAATGTACACATCTGATATGAAAGATGGAGAAAGCAGCAAATACAAGAGAGGTTATCGCCCTTGTCACTTTCATGTAATTCATTCCGTACAGGGGGGAAAGAATACACTTCTTTCCGTCTGTATTCCCTTTTCGATCAATAATATCAATAACGACTGTCCGAAACAGAGAGAGGGGCGTGCTGTTCGATCAATGAACCAATCAATAAATCAATGAAAGGAATTAATCGATATAAAATGGGTCTGCCGAAAGGGAAAATGCTATAAAAAAGATCTTAAAATTTTTCTTTTTTTTTTTTATATTTACGAAATCCAATTAACAACATGGCAGCCAGTTTTTGTTGTTTTCTCTCAACTCATAACGAATACAAAGAAAAAAAAGAAAAGAAAAAAGAATAGACAAATAACGATTATACATAGCAAAGTACACATATCACGCATGCCTATTCATTTCGAATATTTGTTGATTCATAATTTTCGCATAGCTACCCCCATACGAATTCTATGAATGTTGAATCAAATGTGATTCCGAAGAACATGTCCCGGAATTATCATTTGATCGACAAAGTGTGGAAATTATTTCAGTTTTCATGAGTATTATTGGAAATCATGAGATATGTTTCATTTAGCATACCAAGCTAATGAATGTCCCCTCGGGGAGACGCAGTGCCTTGAGAGACTATTGGGCCTTAAAGTCACACGTAATCTGAAGTGGAACTCGTACATACGAGACGCAGGAAAAGTGGTCGGCTTCCTCTACCGCTCCAGTAAGTTCCTTGACTCTGCTAGCTATCCTCTACTTTTGCATTTTATATTCCCTTTTCTCAGTTAGGTTCTCTGATTACCTACTGGTGCTTCTATCATAAACCTTGGAATATAAGGTAACATCGATTCTAGATGGTAAAATAGGTTTATCAAGTTCACTAATTGTTATCGCACTTTCCAATATTGACAGAAATTTCCTTCCTAACCTTTAGTTTGAAGTAGTGTGGAACGTCAACATCTTGATTTTGTCATTATTTTCTCTTCGAATTACATGTGATATATATTTTAGTTGTTGCCGTGAGTCCTCAAGTGATGTGATTTCTGCTAATTCGTACAGTTATTTTGTTTGTGATTTTGTAGTGCCAATCAACAAGCACGCAACGACCTCCAAGTTTCATTCGTTCAATGCTATTTTTAATCATTAATCTGAGAAAGTGATTGTATACAGTTGTTTTGATATTTATGAACGAGTTTACTTTTTTAAAATTTTTCATAGCATTTATTTGCTTAAATCAAGGCTCCATTATTTTAATGTAACAAACATACAATAAGATGGTGGGGGGGGGCATGTTACAGAGCCTCTTACAAAAAGGGAGGCATTTATATGATAATATTTTCAATCCGGAGATTATTTTTTTAATTACATTTTCTGTACGCCATAATGAAAAAAAATATATAAATTAAAAATAATAAAATGTAGTCTCTTTTACTTATGGACTAGTCTATATAACGCTCGATTTCTGTTCCTATCTATCTATCTATCTATCTATCTATCTATCTATCTATCTATCTATCTATCTATCTATGTGTAAAAATTTCCGATAGAGTGCATCTGTAAAAGGACAATATGAATATAGATAAACAGAAAGCTTATCTTAGCCGACGCGTTTCATCCTCTGAGGCAAACTATTATAGATATGATCCGAACGAAAAATACCCATAACAGTAATGATTCTGATCTAAAATGAATTGCCAGAACTGCTCCTCACAATACATTGGGGAAACTTGCAGAAATTAAAAAAAAAACATATCTATGAACACAAAAGGGGTCTTATACACAAAAATCTCTTAAATGCATTAGCTATAGATAGTAATAAATTCAACCACAATTTTGATCAAAACAATGCCACACTTATTAAAATAGAAGGTAACTTACTTAGAAGGAAAATTCACAAGAGTGCCGCTATCGAATCTTATCAAAATATAAATCTGCAACCCGAAAGAATTACTACCTTCCCAAGTCAACATATACAACTATAGAAATGTTAAACAAATGAAAAGAAAAAGTTTAAATTCATAACCTCATGATATTTAAAATATATAGCACATAAATTAGCACCAAACTAAAATAATTTAAATACTAATTTGCTTTTTTAAAAAAAATCAAGAACATCACTTACTAACTCTCGTGTATTAGACATTGAATTATGTCACTCCGCGTCCTCCGTAACTTGTCTAACTTTCCGACTAACCTAATGAATATTTATGAACATTTTTGAATTTAAAAAAAAAGAAAAACAATATTTTTTTACTCCTGTATATAAATACTTGTTACCAAATAAAAACCTTGCATTTGCATTGATAAAGTCCCTCAGAGGAAACAAAACGCCAGCTAAGATAAGTCTTCCTTCTTCTTCTATCTATCTATCTATATATCTATATATATATATATATATATATATATAATATATAAGTAACGAAAATCTTGGTAATCCGTTAATAGTTAAGTAACGAAAATCTAACGTTAACTGTAAAATTTAAATATGTATAAATATGGATGTGTGTGAAGATATGTAAATGTATATGTAAGTATTTGTATATGTATATGGATATATACCGGTGTGTATCGATACATGTGTATGTGGTTATATGTGTAATTGCACATGTACATGAATGTATATGTATGTGTTTTTTAAGTAAATATGTATGTGGTGTATGTATGAAAAAATAGTAAATTTTTTTACTATTACCTTCAAATCTTATTCCATCTTGATTTAAAACCTAAACTTTAATTAAGAAATATTACCCATCTAAAAATAGCTATAAATTAAATTCTTGAATTAGACTGTAACTGATAAAGATTTTACCTTAACATTCATTCACAATATTAAAATATTACTATTAGTAAATTTTTATTATTATTATTATTATTGTTTATTAATATAGTATTCAACTTATATTAAATCCCTAATTTAATTGTGGAGAAGTTGAATATTTAAATTGCTAACAAGCATCAAATTTATTTGATTTGTCGAGTTTTTAAACATTTAAATTACTATCAAACGGTTAAATCTGTTTTTATCTAAATTGCTAAAGCTATACCACCCCTCTTCTTCCTCCAAAAACCCTACGTACATCTCTTATCTCTTTACTTCCCCCCTTTTTCTTTTTCCCTTATTTTTCTTCTTTACCTTTTCCCATATCATTTTCTTTGAGTTGACCGATTAAATAGGTCAATGTCTGATCCTTACCTCCTCCTTCCTCAATATTATGTATTATAAAAAGAAATATAAAAATAAATTTTAAAACTTTCCCTTCCCTCTCTAAAGTCGACCATGTCTCTTAAACCATCCCTCACCACCCTCTATGTCAACTTATATAAGCTTAATACTGCCCGTCAAAACTGTAAATTTTAATTTCATTTTTCGTTTCACCTTTTGAAAGTGAAGTCTGAGGATCCAGAGAAGGATAAAATTCTCTGGTGAAATAAATTATTACAATGGAGCCTTAAAGTGGTCTGTTTTTCTTTAAATTATATATATATATATATATATATATATATATATATATATATATATATATATATATATATATATATATATTCTATTCCTATCTATATCTCTTTACAATATTGTTGAAACTTGAATAAAGCATGGAATAATAATAATACAACACAAAATGTACTTAAACAAAATGTATTGACACAAGAACGTGTACACAATATTTACAGATAGTTTGGTATATTCTTGGGAAGACCGTTCCTGTAGAATGGGTTGACTTAGTCGCAATCGGGCAGAGTCTCAGGATTGGATCTCTTCTTCCTCCCCCGTCTTCCCGGTACAAACCATATTTATATGGTCGGTACTCCACTATGTAAATTAGGTGGATCGTACCACAACAAATATGTTCATATCTATCTATCTATCTATCTATCTATCTATCTATCTATCTAATTTTATTCCTATCTATATATCTCTTTAAATATGTTTATATCTATCTATCTATCTATCTATCTATCTATCTATCTATCTATCTATCTATCTAATTTTATTCCTATCTATATATCTCTTTACAATATCTATCTATCTATATAATTTTGTTCCTATCTATCTATCTATCTATCTATCTATCTATCTAATTTTATTCCTATCTATATATCTCTTTACAATATCTATCTATCTATCTATCTATCTATCTATCTATCTATCTATCTATCTATCTATTTTATTCCTATCTATATATCTCTTTACAATATCTATCTATCTATCTATATAATTTTGTTCCTATCTATCTATCTATCTATCTATCTATCTATCTATCTATCTATCTATCTAATTTTATTCCTGTCTATATATCTCTTTACAATATCTATCTATCTATCTATCTATCTATCTATCTATCTATCTATCTAATTTTATTCCTATCTATATATCTCTTTACAATATCTATCTATCTATCTATCTATCTATCTATCTATCTATCTATCTAATTTTATTCCTATCTATCTATCTATCTATCTATCTATCTATCTATCTATCTAATTGTCCGTTCGCATCCCTCTATCTTCCTGTCCTTATTGCTGGGGCTACATACGCACATATTCTTCTACTTTCAAACTTTCCATCTCACTTCATGTAAAAACTTCCCCTAAAGCTTTCGCCATACTCACCTAGAATCAAACTTTACACTAATGCACTCACGCACACGCCTTTATACTTGCTTTCTGTCTTGTATTTTCAATTACTTCTTCTTAACAACCTCATTGCAGTTCCCACAAACAAACATATCTACACATAGACACGAAAATGCTTCTGAAACTCCAACTGTAGATGTAGCAACATTTAATGTGAGAGGAAAATGAAAATTGAATTCACAGAAGCAATGGCAAACACGACTGTACTTTATAAATGACTTGGAGGCTAAATTTTAAATTGGAATTCTTGATATTCCCTCTTAAATTGATATTTTTCAATTATGGCATGGAATTTTGGTTGCCAACAATCCGTGTAAGAACGAGTGAAATTTTCAAATCTATCTTAAACAGCACCTGCTCAAATCTACAGCCACATACTTCATGCATTTAATCGACGACATCAGCATAGATATGGAAATGTTAATCAATAAATATATGTTTGGGTGAGGGGGCCACGAATGGGTGCTGAAAAGTTCTCGTGTCGACAATGAAGGGATACCTAAAAACTTCAGATTTTAGGAACTCGCTTGTAGATAAGTAGATAGGTATATAGGTCCTACATTTTTTGAATATGTTTATATATTTATTTTTCAAATTAATACGTATAGCGAGAGATATGTTTACACACACACACACACACACACACACACCTATATCTCTGGTGGACTCTCCGGTCGTATTCGACGTATGAGGGCTAAGCACCTCCTTAGGAATCGACAGCCAAACACTAGCATTTGATTATAATGGTAAAGGTTTTGTGCAGAACCAACCACACTTTTTGAAGGGCCGAATACAGAAACCTGGTGCCACAAGGTCCCCAAACGACCCTCCGCAGGTTTTGAATTCTGAGTTGCCCTTTTCCTAGACCATCCAAGGCTATAGAACCCAGTCTGTCCTGCTACATCCATAGCTAGAGGGAGAAGAAGAGGACTAATACCTCTCCCAAGGAAAAGTAATTGATTCTACTGGAATTCTTGTCAATCCGAGCTGTTATCCACTACACCGCCTATTTATCTGTTTATGGCTATCTATTTACATTTGCTCATATCTATCTATCTATCTATCTATCTATCTATATATATATATATATATATATATATATATATATATATGATAAAAATATAGTTTTAAGGGATGCTATATTTATGGTTATTATCAGGGATGAAGCGTATGTAAATATAAAAATATACGTGTGTTTCATGGTTAAACGCAATTGTCAAGTCATGATGATTGAGCCTGAAGATTGCCCTTAAGCATGAAATTGTTGCTGCTGGATACTGTCCTCAGTATCCACTTTTATAATTACATACGCTCTATCGCTGATATTGACCATTTTAACCCATAAATATAGCATACCATGAAAACTATATATATATATATATATATATATATATATATATATATATATATATATATATATATGCATTTAGGCTGCAACCCTTCATTCATACATGTTTCATGAAAAACGACAGACAAGTTACTAAGATTAAGCTTTTTATTTAATATTTCTTCTGTTCGAACAAGTATGCGCTCAGAACTATAGAACATTTGGACAGTTTCTATTAGGTACCTCCACTTTTTCGGCATAAATTTTCGATACCTAAGGTTTAAAGTGAATTTTTAAAAATGAAGAGCATTCTTGAAGATTTCATTTTAGCTTTAATTGAAAGATGAAGGATTAAATTTAGTATTTCCAGTAAGTAAAATATTCTAGTGTATTTCAGGTAGAAATTATATTGATTGGAATGTCAAATTTAATTTCGATTTCTTAAAATTTTCTTAAAAGCGGCCATTTTCTTAATTTTAAGAAATTTGTAAATAAACAAATTTATCGATATTAAAACTCTTCCAATATATATATATATATATATATATATATATATATATATATATATATATATATATATATATATCTGACACATTCTTTGAGGAAAATTAGAAAATTTAAAGTTAAATTAATCTGATTTTAAATAAATATTACTTATAGCATAAAAAATTAATTAAAATTTAAAAAAAAAGAAAAATTCTTGTAAAAATTCATTATTCATCGGAAAAAAATTATTTCTTCAGACAATAATGTCCTTAATATAACTTATTTGCAAAAGCAATTAAAAGCACTTCTAATTAAATAATGTCATAGTTTTATTGTATTCATTAATTTTCAATTCAGAGCAGATTTTCAGTTAGAATAGTGCAAGTTTGAAAAAAAATTAGGTGATTTAGATTCCACAAAGAGTTCTACTTATAACGAATAAAACAAATTCAGGAAATAGAAAGGATTTTTGCGAAATTTCATTAAATTAATAAGTGGGGGTTAACATATATATATAAAAAAATATTTTACTAAAATTTTCTAACAAAAAATATTCAAAAATAATTTCATTCATTTTTTTTAATAAATTCTGAAAATTTCATTAAAATCGGACAATTATTTGATTTTTTACAAAAATTTCCAAATCAATGTGTTTTCAACGGAAAAAAAGCGCAAAAAAATCAATATTAATATATATATATATATATATATATATATATATATATATATATATATATATATATATATATATATATATATATATATATATATATATATATATATATATATATATATATATATATATATATATATATATATATATATATATATATATATATATATATATATATATATATAAATATTATTTTTAGTATATACCTATACCTATTTTGAAATATATTTTTAGTTTTAGACAGTAAATGAAACTGACCAGAAATAAACTTTCGAATAAATTTAATTTCGGAAGATTTTAGTTTTTTATTCGGCTTTTTCTAATGTTCTCACAGTTTATCTTTATGGGGAAGAAGTGAGTATACAAATCATCATTAGTGATAATTATCCCAAGCAATATCGAGCAATTCATTAGGCATTTTCAAGGGTTCCTGGTTAGTATATTTTTCTGGCGTTTACGTTCTAAACCCTATTGTATAGAAGTAGTAGTAATTCTAAGCCCCACTGGTTGGAAGTCGTTTAGTTTCCATCAAAGAAAAACTTTAAAAACGTTAGAAAAACTTAATGAAAGCATCATTTTTTTTACAAAATGTCACCATGAGCCGTGATTTCGTTCTAGCACAACTGTCGACGGCTTCCGAGCACTTTTGTCAGCTTAATTTCATTTCCGAACAGAGCTGATATAATAAAGAAGTCACCTTCTTAACGTAAGATTCGAACCGGGACGCTCACGTTCTAACCGTTCGGATACATACACACACACACACACACACACACACACACATATATATATATATAGATAGATAGATAGATAGATAGATAGATAGATAGATAGATAGAATGATTAATTAAGAAAACACCTGAAAAATCCATATCAGTTATAATTTATTTCATGAATATTGTTATATTCATCGCTTCGGAACGAAAGTTTTTAAGAAATGGAATCAATCCATCCAGACAGATATACTTATAAATATAAACGACAGGGATGTTTGCGAATAAATCTAATTACGGGATTTTCGATTGAAAACAATACGCAGAAAATAAGAATTTAAGTTTAGCGAGAACACGGAAGCTTAGAATTTTTACAGAAATTGCCAGTAATATTGAAAAATATAAAATATTGAAAAATATAAAATATTGAAAAATATAAAATATTGAAAAATATAAAATACTGAAAAATATAAAATATTGAAAAATATAAAATATTGAAAAATATAAAATATTTAAAAATATAAAATATTGAAAAAATCTTTAGAATATAAAGTAAATATGTATTATAAATAAAATGAAAGAAATCTTTGTTAAGGAGTATGAGCTGGAGTGGCACATTTTTTTTAATAAGGATGAGCATGGAGAGGAACCTACTCCTATTTTTAGATTCAGGCAGGAGCCAGAGTTGCTCCCAAATTAGTCAGACTAGTAAAACCCTGATTGGGACCTAATATTATAAAATAAGAACGTTAAATTCACAGTACCATAAGAGAGAGAGAGAGAGAGAGAGAGAGAGAGAGATGAGATTTAGGACATGAGGATTTTTCTAAACGTAGCTTAGATGTGGCACAAGGTCAAAAGTATGAGGCACATAGTGAGGATCGAACTCACTACTCATAATTGTTCTAGCATGACAAGTACCGTACGTCAAAGTGCCCAAAATATCCACAGCGTATCATGAAGCCTTCTTTCTATGTGTCCCGAATATGTTTATAGCGAGCTCGATATAAACAATGACACACACACACACACACACATATATATATAGATTTATAGATAGATAGCGAGAATGATAGACAGATATGAACCGACTTTAGATAGATAGATAGATAGATAGATAATGAACAGACTGAGATAGATGGCTATGAACAGACTGAGATAGATAGATAGATAGATAGATAGATAGATAGATCTGTTGATATAGTCATTCCCGTTCTCTCTCATAAGAAACTGTTTCTTACCGAGCTAATAAACTGCGTCAAATTAATAAGATTCTAATATTAAATGATTTACCATAATCTGGTGTATCTTGACAGCGCGTATTTTCAATACTAATAAACAAATATTTTTTCTTAATTTAAAACGTATGTTTCATTCACACAAAAACATAAACACTTTTACCCCCTCCTCTTTCAAATTAGAATCAAACAGACGGTGGTATTGGCTGGAAGGTAACCAGCAACGCTTAAATTATTATTCAAATAATCATGGATGTCATAATGGAAAAAGAAAGAAATTATAAGTGTAATTTGAAATGAAAAACTGAGAAAAAACAGAATGATATTGCAATGTTTTTGCTTTTTGCCGTGGGACAATAATTTCAACGGGGATTTGTTGTTTAATCGTTAACGGAATATACACAACTTCTGATTCTGTTGCTCATTTCTTTCTACTCTGCCTTCTCCTCACACACTTTCTTTGGGGAAACCTGATTCAATAAAGTCTCCCACTTTCTCTTCAACTTCTATTTCTTTCTTTCTTTCTTTCTTTTTCCGGGCAGCAGGAGCGGGCTTTCATCTTTAATTTTTCGGTTGCTTTACCACTTTCACTTTCTCTTCCCGAAGTGCTTGTTTCTTTTTAATTTTTGTTTGAAAAACTGCAGAAAGAAGAAGTAAAATTATGTGATGAGGTGATATAAATAAATAAATAATGGCAGAAATATACAAAAATTGAAAGGAAAAAGAAAGAAAAATGAGATGAAAGGAAGAAAGAACAAATAATAAATAAATAAATAAAAATAGAAAGAAAGAAAAACTGAGAGAAAGAAAAATAGACAGAAGTAAATAAATAAAAATAGAAGGAAGAGGAAAAAGAAAGAAAAATAGAAATGAATGAAAGAAAGAAAGTCAAATAGAAAGAAGTAAATAAATAAATATAGAAAGAAGGAAAAAGAGAAAGAAAAATAGAAGGAAAAATAAAAAGAAGTAAATAATAAATAAATAAAAGTAGAAAGAAAGAAAGAAAGAAAGAAGAAAAAGGACGTTGAATTATGGCCAGCTACAAATGCATCCTTTACAATGAACATTATTGCTTGGCAGATTACTCAAATGTTTCTACCTCATTCACCGGGCAAAGAATCCGAGATCATCATTAACACTTCAGTAATATGTAGATTTTTCGTCCACTTAAACATCTGAATATCTCTACAATCAAAGTGTTAACGCGCACTCCCAACTCACCAACAATATGCCATTCAATATTTGCTTGATTGCTTTAACTCATATTCATGTAAAAGCGTGAAAAAAAAAAAAAAAAAAAAAATAGGACGCTCCAAAATAAAAATCGGTGATATGTCTTGAGTTGGAACATTTCGCGACAATAACGTAACAAATCGCGACAAAAACAGCAACAGCCGAAAGAAAAAAGGAAAAAGAAAGAAAGAAGGCTAAAGAGCGAATGTAAAGTGGAAATAAAACAAAACTAAAAAAAAAAACGAAAAGAAGAAGTGACCACGACGCCCTACACATACGCACATCCGCGCAGACGGGCGGGCGTGCTCGAACGCACATCCGCAGAGACGGACGCATAGCTGCACGTGCACACACACACACACACACATATATATATATATATATATATATATATATATATATATATATATATATATATATATATATATATATATATATATATATATATATATATATATATATAAGGTATATTCAGGCAGCAAGTATTCATCCAAATCAGTTTGATTGAAAAGTACCAAGTTCTGTCTGTCTTATTTTCTATTATATTCTTAATTTTCCGAATATTCGAATAAGGTGTACAATACTCAACTTTTAAAGCAAGATAAAATACAGAAAGCAAACAATGACTTTACAGCCATTCTTCTGCTAATCCCTTGAGTACAATGCTCAACATCTCTTTTAACGCAAGTTAAAAATAGAGAAAGAAAACAGTGGCTTTATAGTCATTATTCTGCTATTCCCTTGTATACAATACTAAACACGTCTTTTAAAGCAAGTTAAAAGTAGAGAAAGAAAACCATGGCTTTATAGACATTCTTCTGCTATTCCCTTGAGTATAATATTCAACACCTCTTTTAAAGCAAGTTAAAAATTGAGAAAGAGAAACATGGCTTTATAGTCATTCATCTGCTATTACCTCGAGTAAAATACTCAATACCTCTTTCAAAGAAAGTTAAAGATGGAGAAAGAAAACCATGGCTTTATAGTCATTTATCTGCTATTTCGTAGAGTGCAATACTCAACATCTTTTCAAAAGCAATTTAAAAATAGAGAAAGCGAACAATCGCTTTACATTCATTCTTCTGATATTCACTTGAGTACAATACACAACAACGCTTTTAAAGCAAGTTAAAATAGACAAAGAACACAATGGCTTTGTAGTCAATTTTCTGATATTCCCTTGAGTACAATACTCAACACCTCTTTTAAACAAGTGAATAATAGAGAAAGAAAACAATCGCTTTATAGTCATTTTTCTGCTATTCCCTTGAGTACAATACTCAACACCTCTTTTAAAGAAAGTTTAAAATAGCGAAAGGGAAAATGGCTTTATAGTCATTCTTCTGATATTCTCTTGAGTACAATACTCAACATCTCTTTTAAACAAGTGAATAATGGAGAAAGAAAACAATCGCTTTATTGTCATTGTTCTGCTATTACCCTGAGTACAAGACTCACCTCATCTTTGAAAGCAATTTAAAAATAGAGAAAGAATTCATTGGCTTTGTAGTCATTCTTCTGATATTCACTTGTGTACAATATTCAACACCTCTTTTAAAGCACGTTAAAAATAACGAAACAAAACAATGGCTTTACAGTCATTCTACTACTATTTCCTTGAGTACAATACTCAATACCTCTTTTAAAGCAAGTTAAAAATTGAGAAAGAAAACCATGACTTTATAGTCATTTGTATGATATTCCCTTGAGTACAATACTCAACACCACTTTTAAAGCAAGTTAAAATAGACAAAGAACACAATGGCTTTGTAGTGAATTTTCTGATATTCCCTTGAGTAAAATACTCAAGACCTTATTCGAAAATTGGAAAATATATTTTGTGATGGAATTTGGAATTTGTTGGTAAACTGTCCGACGTTCATAATTTATTATTGTTTTACTGAAGTACTTTCGAGTAGTCATCATCAAGTAATCATGAAAAATCAATATGGTGTCTGTGTTAGAATTCCTACTAGGATGTAAACAACAAAATTCTGCCTACCACACAGACACCACTTTGGTTCTTGATAATGACTGCGATTGCCGAAAGTACTTGAACCAACAAGAAACAACGTGATGAACTTGTAGGTAATATCACTCCTCCTGTATTGTAGTGAATGCTGGACAAATTTCCTTACAGATGAAGAAGAGACTTGAGGCAACAAAGATGGAACTCTATAGAAGGATGTTAAGAATCCCTTTGAGTGAAAATGTGAGTAACGAAGAATTTTTTATAAAAATGAAAGCAAAAAGGACACTTGTAGTTAGAATCAAAAAGAGACAATTGAAATTTCTTGGATACATAATGAAAAAGGCGGCTTGGAGAATTTAACACTAACGGGACATCGTGAAAGCAAGCGAAAAAAGGAAAGCATCGAGTAACCTATCTTGTGTAATTTATACAATTTCGGATGGAAGAACAGGGACTTGGAAGAATAATAAGGAGGCAAATATTGCTTAGAGTTACAAAGGATAGGAAGTTGTGAAGGCCCATGTCCTGCACATTAAAAAAGAGAAGAAGCACGTCTTACAAGTACATTTATAGGAATGAAATGCTTTTACTTGTTAATTTTAAATTTCTCTTTAAGTCGAGAAACAGAAGTCGGTAAATCTGTCAGAAATGCGAAAGCAGCGATAAAGACGACGCAACTATTGATATAGAAGAGAAATATTAGTCACAAATGAGCCTCGTAATGTCGACTCAAACAACATGTTAAATGAACATCCATTGTTTGTGCGAAGCAAACACGCCGAGGCCCATTCAAGTAATAAAACTTGACTTGAGTGGTTAGCGTAATGGAGACATGCTACCGTAAAATTGCAACGTCATGCACAAAGGTCATTAAAATACACGAGACAGTGTCGGCTTTTAGGTGTCAACTGACACTTATGGTGTGTCAGGTCACTTTGGCAGACGTCGAGCCGCAATTTTGGCATGAGTCAGTAAAAGACGGAATACCAGGAAGCAAATATGAGTTCAACGTTATTTTTGAAGGCGTAGATGATTGAGAGTCTGGCGAAGAGAAATTTAACCTTGAAGTAAAGTAGCGTTTCAATAATGATCGAAAAAAAAGTGCTGTCTTAATGACATAAACAAACATAACGGTAATATTAACCGTTTCCTTATAAGGAAACATTCAGCATTTATTGACCGAACAGCCATTACTACTCGAGTTACGATTTTCTTCACTCCCTGACCATCAGGCTGAGATCAAATATAGAATTTGTTCTCTTTGTCTGTAATGGTAATGGTACAGTTAACCGTTTCCTTATAAGGAAATATTCGACATTTACTAATCGAGCAGCCAATGCCACTGTCGGTTGAATTTTATAACATCTCTCTATTAAAACAATTTTTCAGGAAAATATGTTTCTCAAGTCGAGTAGCTGTTGTTATTCTTTCCAGTGTGAATAGGGGTTTCCTTCCTAACCTTTTGTTTGATGTAGTATGGAATGTCAACATCTTGATTATGCTATGATTTTCCTTTCGAATTACACGTGATACCTATTTTAGTTGTTGCTGATGGTAGTTCTCAAGTGATGTGGTTTCTGTTATTTGGTACAGTTCTTTGATTGCAGATCTGTAGTGCCAGTCTACAAGCTCGCTGGGATCCACAGGTTTCATTCGCTCAAAGCCATTTTTAATCATTGACCCGAGAAAGCGGTTGTATACAGCTGGCAGTTTAGATATTTCTGAACGAGTTTGGCGTCATGCATAACATCCAAATGAAAGTCTCGATCAGGTGAGACTATTTAAGAACATACATGACATTATACTCACTTCGAGTTACACGTGATAGCCATTTTAGTTGTTGCCGCTATTGGAAATCCCCAGGTGATGTGGTCTCTGTTATCTTTTACAATTCTTTGTTAGCAATTCCCGTCTTGGAACATTGATAATGGTAATATTAGCCGTTTTCTTATAAGGAAACATACGACATTTATTGACCGACCTCTCAGTGCAACTAGAATTACGCTTTTATTCGCTCTCCGGCCTTCGACCTGCGATCAAAGTGTAGTATCTGCCTTCGGGCGGACAAACTACATTTTATCTCTCAATTGTCTTTCTGTCTTCCGGCAGAACACAACAAATAAAGGAGGGACGCCTGGTACCGGAGATTCCAACCTTGCGGCAGCACCTCCCTTATTGCAGCGAAGCGGGAGGGTCGATATAATATCAACGCCAGCGCGGCGTTGATTGCGGGGACTTGGAAATTTTTCCCTTAGTCAGTGTACTCGCGCTTGAGCTCCTCATTTTAAACCGGCCTTGTGCCATAACTTATCACCGTGTAGTATCTGTTCTTATATTTAATGGTAAGGGTAAAATTAACCGTTTCATTATGAGGAAACATTTGGTATTCATCCATCGACATTGCCATTGTTGGTTAAAATATTTAAAATCTCAAGCATCTATTACGCATATTTCTGGCTGATAGAATTGGGCCATTTTTAGCTTAATTTGAGGCGCAATGCAAATTTCACTCAATATAATGTTCGAGGGCCACTCTAGGTAGAGGGTTATCGTTAAAATGGCTATGATGAATGCGATGTGTGACATGAATGAAAAAGGAGCTGGTAGGAAGTGAAGACTTTTAGAATAATGATCGATAACTATTGACTCTGGAACTGAAAAGATTAAAATTTTAGTGTTCATCTGTGCAGGAGTTTGCTACGCAAAGTAACAGTTCTCAGGAAAATGCTCTCTGCGTGAAACTTTCTTTTTACCTTTGAAATACGGGAGAAATAAGGATGATTCAACTATGTGGTAATAGGTGATTAAGTATGAATTATTGCAGTTTGACTGGAAAGTCCTGACTCATTAGCCATGTTCAGCTGATGTTTCACATTTCGATTATTATATATAATCTGGTCTTAACAAAATTGTTTCAATGAAAACTGTTTTAAATTTCGTAGTTCTGCTTAATAATATATTGAGGAGACACCGGAACAAAAGGTTGAGTGATAGAACAGGTTTGATCACAGGAGAGACATGGATTAATACAATAGAAATAGAGTCCATGTTCAGCAATTAGTGTAGAGAAGGTCGGTCGTCTTTCTATGCAACAAAAACAAAATCAGTTCGTTGAAAGATAGCAACAAACGCATAGAGTAGCTGTGTGGGCGCTGAAAACGATAAAATTCTGCTTAGATTAAATTCCGAAGTTACCTGAAGGATGGCAGAAGACCGTATAATAAAATGGTAATATGTTTCTTTTTTTTTTAATGATCTCCCAATATAAGACCTAAGAGTCACTCAAGATAGTTTATTGGATGCGATTGTTATATATGGACGTAAGAAGAAGAAGTAAATGCAGTTTATGAGAATATGAAGGATAGATAACTGTTGACCCTAGACTTGAAGAGGATAAGATTGTTGTGATCAGATAAGCATTTTCTCTGGTGTCTGTCCTACAAAGGAGTTGTTCTTATATAAATTTAACATAATAAATTTAAAAAGACATCTTATTTTTATTTGATAAACCAAATGAAATGAAATTATTGGCCACCCAATATACTGTTTAATAAAAATGTTACAAATATTAAATATGGGCAAAAATTTCAAGGCTTCCGGTCATATCACGTTAAAACATCGGTTCTCGTATGATCACCGTAGTTAACCAACGTCCAGCCTGGTCAGTACCTAGATGGGTGACCGCTTGGGAATATCAGGTGCTGTAAGCTTCGATGTGCGGGTGGTGGAATGAATAACAGTTCCAAATTGAAAATCGGAGAGCCGAGTTCGAAGTCGGAATCGTTATATTCACTTACGCGCAAATATCCTTGGGAAAGTTATGAATCCACTTCCTCACCCCCAGCTATGGGTTGTATAGTAGGACTTTTATCAGTAAATCATTATTATCCTCTAAATTATTTCCTGGCTTTAAATAACCTGTAAAAGGTTGATAAGTCGTGATTATTGTGTATCCAGTGTTTATTTTTAAGGTGGGGGGGGGGCTTCGAACAACTGCATATACTTAATAAGCTTTGTGCTTAATAATGACTCAAGACCTGAAAGGTTAATTTTGACCTCTTCAACTCAAGGGTCAATAGTTACCTATTCTACCTATCTTCATAATCTTCACTTCCTACCACCTCCCCTTTTATTCCTATTACATACCTCATTCGTCATTAGTATTGCGACTGTAACCGTCTACCTTGAGTGGCTCTCAAGTATTGTAAAAAGATTATTTGAATCAAAAGAAATAAACAGTCTGTATTAGAAGAATGACTATAAAGCCATTGTTTTCTGTCTCTATTTTTAACTTGCTTTAAAAGAGGTAAAACATACAACTACACAAGGCCATATTTTATGAGGATTTTTAGTGCCAAAATGACATTCATTTCTTTATAATCATAATCTCTTCGTCAATAATTATCTCTCCTCGTAATCGTCAGAATCTTCATTTCCTGGCACCTTCTCTTCTATTCATATCAAGCAGCTCATCATTTTGATTGTAACCCACAAAGTCTTGTATTGGGCAAAACTTAGTTAATATATAATAAAAACAGATTTAAAAATAACTCAAAATTGTCTTTTATTTTTACTTGAAACATACGAACTTTGGGGGTTACCCAATAGAAAAAAACACTGCTGTTGTTCTTTCGTCTGAGTTTGTTTTCTACGGAAACACACACACACAGGTAAAGGTAAAAGACAGTAGGAGACTGTATTATTAGCCGACGCGTTTCATCCAATGTCGACTTTTTCAAGGCAAAACGAAAGAAATTTATTGAAAACAAAGTAACTATTAACAAACTAAATGTTCTTAGCAACTGGAATAACTTAGAAAACGCTATTGTATTCATATTGTCAACTGAAAATTACGTCAAGTACTATCACGTGTAGAAATATTGTTTTCCAATTTAATACAGTTTTCCTATTGTCTTTTATCTTTACACATATTTTATTTTTTTTACAGGTTAACTCTGAGAAATTTTTCATATATATATATATGATGCGCGCTGCTTATTGGAAAGTGCTCAGTATCATTGATAGATCTAACATATTCAGTTGTATGGATATGAGTTTGTAACCCTGGGTTTTCACGGTTTTGCGATCATCAGACTAACTGGTTTATTTTTTAAAAATTGAATATATTTATGCATAGATTCAATTATAAATAGATTCAATTTTTAAAAATAAACCAGATTGTCTGATGCTAGCAAAAGCGTGAAACTCAGGGTCACAAACTCACATCCATACAACTGAATATATATATATATATATATATATATATATATATATATATATATATATATATATATCGTGTAAAAGAAAATTTTTCCATTTGTTAGAGTAAACTTTGATCTTAGAAATGATTAAAGATATCGTATTGAAATTCTCCGAGGTTTTTATGACACTATTGGACTCTACTTTGAGCAATAAGAATGTATAATTACTCTCTAAGCTAAACAGAAGAATCGTGATGAAATCGATCATAAACGAAAATGACATGTTCATGATTAATTCATCATAGCGATAATAAGGACCGGAAGCTCATGAAGAATTGAAATTAAGATCAAATATTAGATATCTCCAAAATTCTGTATACCTAAGTTTTAAATATATTTTCATAAATGAAAAATCTTTCTTGAAGCTTTCTTTTTAGCCTCATTTGAAAGCTAAGGGATTAGATTTTCTAATTACAGAAAGCTAAATACTGCGGTGCATTTCTATTGTAACCTAGAAAGTATTACTGAATGAGGAATAATCAAAACGGAGGTTGGAATTAAAATGGTAATCTTTATAACATCAACAAAATACAATGCTCGCCAGCAGCGTGAAGTAGGTAAACCACTGTTAATGGTGAACTACTTAGACAGCATACTATCCCCACTTACAATAGTGCCCAACGCATTTATGAGGATTGGGACATATTCTTTAGTGTTCATAGGTACGGTATATAAAAATTTCAAATAGAAATTAGAATGATTGTTAGTTGATTCATTTATTTTTCAGAAAAAAAAAACATTCGAAACGGCCATTTTTAATTTTTTGACAGATTGTAAACAAAACTTAATTCTCGGTTTTAAGAATCTTGCAAAAATAAAATATATATTTCAGAAACGTTATTTGCGGAAAATTAGCAAATTTCAAGTTAGATTAATCTGTTCTGAAACAAATATTATTTACTTACAGCATAAAATTTTCTTTACAAGCATTTCTTGACCACGGGGTCTTGTTATTTTCACGTCTCCATTGATATATTGACGACCGAAGGTGTTAACAAGTATGGTGGACAAGAATTGACATAAATTTACGAATTCCAAGTAAAAACGCTTCGTTTTTGTTTTTTAACTACCAGGCAATTTTTAAAAATTAACAAAATATTTTAAGCAGTTATCTCATATTTTATTGAATTTTTTAGGTGCTTAACCTTGCAACTAATGCTTTCTGAAAATATGATAAAATTTAGAATACTATAAAAATTTCTTAAATTAATAACATTTCATAAATTATTAAGTTACCTCTAATTTTTTAATCCTTTCTGCCACGTTCGAAATTTTGGTATTTTTCTTCCGTCAGTGGTGTACCCATTTTAAATTTTTTGTTTCAAATCAGATTAATTTAATTTTAACTTTGCTAATTTTCCTCTAATAACATTTCAGAAAAACATATTGTATTTTTCAAATTTTTTAAAAACGAGAATTTTTTATGTCTTTTTTATTGACAAAATATACAAAAAACATTCTAAGCAATATATAATTTCTGTTTGAAATACACCAGAGTATTTTGCTTACCGGAAATAGTAAAAAAAAAATATTTTTTAATCATTTAGCTTTCAGTTAAACCTAAAATGAAACCTTCAAGAAAGCTTTTTCATTTTGCTTTTTAACTTCATTTTTAAAACTTAGGTATTGAGAATTAGTGGAGGCACTTACTACAATTAAAAATAAAATGAGAAAGAGGAACTAATTTCAAATGTAAGTAAAATAAAGTATAAAAATAATTAAACTAAAGATTAGGTTTAAAATAAAATAAAGGGTTACCTTACAAACATTTTTTATCAAAATATAACTCACAAAAAAGAATAAAGAAACTTTTAAAATATTAAAAAACTAAATAAAAACAAATTATTTTTCTTAACTAAGTAAAACTAAAAGGTTAAAGTGTAAAGGGTACAACCATTGAAAAACATGACCTTTTAACGATCATGTTACGTATGAAACACCATACTTAAATAAAAGAACATTTAGACACATAACCAAAATTTATTTTTAATTATTGTAAAAAAATTTTGGTGGGAAGATTTGTATTAAGCTTTTCATTTTTCGATTTGTAAATATAGTCTTTATTTAATAACCTAACTCTGAGGATTTTTGGAAGAATTTTAAAACATTTTTGAATCTTTATAATTAAAAAAAGAAAAATGCAAATAATTCTTGTAAAAAACCATTATTTATCGAAAAAAATATTGTTCAGGCTATAATATCCTTAATATATATTATTTATAAAAGCAATTAAAAGCTTATCTAATTAAATAATTAGACAGTTTTATTGCATTTTTTATTTTACGATTTAGAGCAGACTTTAGGTAACTTGGTAAAAGTTTGAAAAAATTGAGAATTTACATTCTCGAATGATTCCTGCTTTTAACGAATCAAAACATTTCGTTGGCGATTTTAAAATCTAGACAATTTTATGGGATTAAGCATTTTAACAGATATAAAAATATTTCTACAAAGATTTTCTAAAAGTAATAATTTCAAAAATATATTCATTTCTTTGTGAATCAGTCCTAGAAGTTTCATTAAAATCCAACAATTATTTGATTTTTGCAAGAATTTCAATCTCTACTGTTCCCTCTATTTTTTAATCTTATTCACCATTCTCTTGATGGTTCTTTGAAGATGGAAACCAGAGTATGAAAGTTTGTACCATTACTGAAGGCCTGAATGATCTTTTTCCTCCCACCATTGCTCATTTGGAAAGACAGTGGGACTGACACAAAACGATTTTAATCTGTTACTCTATCTAGTTGAATAACGCAAAGGGTTTTTCATTGATTCTTATGACAAATGGTGTTAAGGTGGCTAAACTTCTTATGTGAAAACTAGAAAAAAGATAAACTCAATTAGTTTAGTGTTTTTCTTTTTAGATATTAAACATTTTGTGAGATGGACAGTTACGTTGTTACACGATTTGGATGATTTTGCTGTTACATCCGGTATATATATATATATATATATATATATATATATATATATATATATATATATATATATATATATTCGAGAACAATCAAAGAACTTATTCCAGCGAACCACTGCCCTGTAGAACAAACACCCAAGAGGATGTTTCCCGGATCACTACAATTTTAACCTGTTCAAGTTTAGAGTTAACCGTTATCCATATAAACTGACCCTTAACGTAACTCTCTACCTCGAGTGGCTCCCAGGCCTTGTACAGAGCAAATCTTACGGTAAACAAAAATCTGACCTGAAGATCTACCAAGTACGTAACGAAGGCGAAATGGTTTGTCAATAAAAAGCTTTTCTACGCACACGCACTCACGCGCGTGCGCATATGTGTATATATATATATATATATATATATATATATATATATATATATATATATATGCCTTCATAAACAAACGGCTTGAGAAACATATTACTTTAAAATATTAAGCACTCTTTAAATGATTCAGTTCGGTAGTATTTGTCTTTCAATTGCTAATCTCTTGCTAAAATAAAATAAAAATACACAATAGTAATAGGAAAAGTCACGGTTTCAAGTATTTGAATTCAAATAAATAACATTAGACTGAAGCGCAAATTAAGTTATTTATACTATTCTTAAAAGATCCTCCTTTTCAATTTCGTCTCTACCGTCAACATAATGAAGTCGCTGTACCTTCTGGGGATTCATAACGCTTCTGTTACGACAAGTGATAGGCTGAGGTCTGCCGTGACACCCACAGAGTCGAGAAAGAAAGAAAAAAAAGTGGAGCGGGGTGGATAAGCCTTTCATGTTTTATTTTCCATTATTTTATCCCTGACCCTCGGAGTTTCTAGGGGTCGGCTGCATAGTGCATCCACGCGCTCGAACACAGGCATATGTGCGTGATTAGGCACACGCCCCAGATATATGCAAGCGTATGGCGAGTGAATGACAATAAATACTTCTGTTTCACATGTTAATTGATGTTTGCGATCTGGTGAAGAGTCACGCCCGGGCGCGAACGCTGACACTAATGCACACATCAGCGCCTGTGGTTCATGACCAAACGTGTATACATTCACCCGCACACATGCACACATGCATATGAAATATTAACGTAAACATGTATAAGTACAAACTACAATTAATAAAAAAAAAATAACACCTGATAATAACGTCCAACATACTTACGTAATAATAATAATAATAATAATAATTATTATTATTATTATTATTGTTGTTGTTGTTTACTTTTTGCTATCTATCCAAAACCTTGTTCTGCTTTCTATTTACACAATCTCGCTTATTCTGCCCGTCTTGCCTTCAGTCTGTCCTCGGAGTATCTAATTTTTTCAAGCCCTCTTTCCTCATTAAGTGCCCTAGAAATTTCAATTGTATCTTTCTGGTGTTAAGTATAAGTATCCTTTTTGTTTCCATTTTCTCTAAAACTTCGCTATTGCTCACATATTCAATTCAAGGTATTCTCAGCATCCTTCTGTACAACCACATTTCTGTTGCTTCAAGTCTATTCTTCATCTGTGTGTAGATTGCCATATAGAAAGACTCATATTATGTAACATTTCAGTACGCTTTTCTTTGTTGCTAATGTAATGTTCTTGTTTCTTAATACTTTACTTAGCTTTTGGAATGCATCTTTCGCTATCTCAATGCGCCTTCGAATTTCAGTATCGTACTTTCCGTCTTCTGTTAAAACACATCCCAGATATGTAAATATCTGTACTTGTTTGATTTTAGTATCTCAAATTTGTAATTTGCATGTTGGGTTGTTCCTTTTGCTAACAATCATGCGCTCTGTCTTCTTACAATTGATATTTCGTCCTTTCTTCTTTTTTTCTTCACAACTTCTGTAGTTCTTGCAGTTTCCTTTCTGTGTCTGCTATCAGTAGTGTGTTATTTGTATATCTTACGTTGTTAAGAATATGGCCGCCAATAATGAATCCTATTAGGATTTCTAATTCTCTGAGAATCGCGTCACTATATAGATTGAATTTTTGTATATTTACTGAATTCATTTATATGTCTCTGTCCGTAATTACTCGTGTATAATACGTGCACGTTTTTTCCTCGGGGTTTTTAAGCCTAGAAGTAAGAATATGTATTATACACGAAATTATATATGTATTATACATAATGAGGAAACTGGGCTTTGACACTCACAGGACATGTTGAAGACAAGAGGAGCAGAGAGAAACACCAAGTAGCCTACCTAAAAATCTTTTGTAAATGGTTGAATAGGAAATGTACAAACATTGCTTAGAACTACAAAGGAGAGGGGCTCTTCCCCCGGATTTTTCTGGGGGGGGGATTGGCAGGGGAGAAAAAAGTATTTTTTCCGGTCGGAGTAGATGCAGCGGTTGTAGTATCTGTTCCGTGCCGGAGGACTTCTCTCCTCCCTCGCTAGGTTAGACAAGCTCACAAGCTCTGACCATCTTAGACCACGTTAAAAATCGACCATGTGTCACAACCTGACCCCCGGGGGGGGGGGGTAAATGTTGAACTACAAAGGAGAGGAAGTCGTTCAGAGCTTTGATCACCTACGTCCTGAAGGGACTCAGTACACAGAAGTCTATGCGCGAGAATTAAATATTGACTATTTTTCTGTTGTTTTTCGAACAACGTGCCTCGCCATATTTGAGATGCTTTGATCAAAAATAAGTTATCTAATAAGCGTTGTTTACATGTGGCACAAGGCCGAAAGTATGAAGCAACCAGTTAGGGTCGAAATCACAACTCAGTCTTAATTGATCTAACAAGACAAGCTTGCTAACTATTACCCTACGTCAAAGTGCTCTCGAAAGTAAATGATATTTATGGTTCAAGCTAACAAATGTATAAGGTTTGATCGACTTGTTTTTTACGGTTTATCAACCCTTTGAAGGTTATTTAAAGCAAGGAAATATTTTTAGATTGTAAGAATTTCTCTGTTTTTAGATAGTAATAGTTTAGTGATACAAATTTTACTAAATAACCCATAGCTGGGGGTAGAAGAAGTGGAGTCATACATTTCTCAATGGTATTTGCGCGTAAATGAATATAACGAACCTAACGAGAATTTGAACTCGGCTCCCCGGTTAACAATTCCGAGCCATTATCCATTACACCACCCGCACCTCCAAGCTTACAGTGCCTGGTATTCCCAAGTGTTCACCCATGTAGGTACTGACGTTGTTTATCCCGAGCTACTATCCATTAGACCAACCACACATCCTCTAATATGTCTTGCGTGGGTCTTATTTTAGGATCGCGTATTTTCGTATATTTACGTTTATAATCGTGTATTTTCGTATTTCTTCGTTGATATTGAAACGATAAAGGGAACATGTAAAGTCTCTGACATAAAACAGAGGCGTGAGGTGAATATTAGCGTAGCTTGATTATTTTCATATTAAAGTAGAAAAATGATTGTTTATATTTCGTGTGCTATTATAATTTTTGTGATTGCTGTAATCCTAATCTCTCTCTCTCTCTCTCTATATATATATATATTTAAGGTGCGATGGGTAAATTGTCACCATTTTATATTTTTTATTTCGCGCGTTGTTTGTTTTTGATTTGTTGACTGCACAGTATAGTAGGGTCAGTCAGGCACCGTCTGTGAGAAAAAAAAGAACCCCATGGCGCAGTTTCATCCGCCAGAAATTCGAAAACGGCATGCTATACTGCTTGACATTCACACCAGAAGCTCCAATACGAACATTTCAGAGTGTTTCGGTGACAATCTTAGAATAGTGTAGCGGATTCGGAAAGATATGGATGATTATAAAGGTGTTTGAAGTGATCACTAGTGATGGCGACGTTATGCCTTCATTCATCTTCCTACAGGGCCTCAGACTCAACACAGAGGCCAACATCAAGTGACTTGAAAAGGTAGTGCTGCCCTGGGTCAAGGGGGTGGCTGCTGAAAGACCCTATGAACCAGGACTCTGCACCATGCCACACAAGCGGGGGAACCCAGTTATAGCTATCAGACAATTTTTGCGACTGCAACACACTTGATTATTATGTGTGAAGGCAATGCTCACGGCAATATTCACCAACTTAAACAAAGAGACTGTCCAGAAGAGTTGCAGGAGGTTCTGAAATCGTCTGGCGGGGGGTTGAAGCCACTGGTGTTATTATTGAATAACTTTACTTTTTAGTATTTCAAGATATTTGTGTAATTTTGGTAAATATATCTGTCAAAAAGAGATGACATTATTATTTCCATTTTTGCGTAATTTAGACGTCAATTTATTCATCGCATCCTATATATATATATATATATATATATATATATATGTGTGTGTGTGTGTGTGTGTGTGTGTGTGTGTGTGTGTGTGTGTGTGAACTGAGATCAAATATGGGTCGGAATCCGACAGACTGAGAGGATAAAGAATAAATGCGAAAGGTTTATAAATCTAACTACAATGTTTCGCTTTTATTAAGGCTTCATCAGACAACGAAATACAGGTAAAAAGAAATTCTGGTATTTTTATGTTGTTTGATTTTCATTGGTTAAGCAGACTTCATGTGCATCTGCCTTGTCAAGTAACGTTCATGTGTATAATTTATGCGTGTAAGCATATCATAATTCTAGTTTGTCTATGCATGATTCGGATTGTACTATATATTCTCTCTCTCTCTCTCTCTCTCTCTCTCTCTCTCTGTGTGTGTGTGTGTGTGTGTGTGTGTGTGCTATTTATGTCTAGTGTTTGTCCGCAAAATTGGGGACGTTTTTACAGGTTGTGGTAGATAGACATACGTTAGATTGTTTAAGAATGAATTTAATAATAAACGGTGGTGATTTATTATAGAGTTTTTGACGTGTGTTTATAGTTGGCAAACTCCTGATAAATGTTTTGCCAAATTTTACCAAATGTAAACACACGTCAAAAACACTAGATTACATCACCACCGTTTATTTAAATCTATTCTTAAAGAATCTGACGTATGTCTATCTACCACCACACCATCATTATTATCTACCGCCATTATTATAATTAAAAAAAATTCTTACAATCTAAAAATATTTTAAACAACCTGCAAAGGGTTGATAAACCGTAGAAAATGAATCAATCAATATAAAATGCAACTACAAATATTAGAAGTTTGAAATGTTAAAACAAATTCAAACATCAGTAAAATCCGATTCAATTTGGGAATAGACATACTCATGTGTGAATGTGGGTGTGCGCGCGCATGTGTATGTGTGTTTGCGCGACTACGTGCTTATGAGGTGGGGCGTGCGGGTGGGTGTATTTAATTTGATGTAATCGCTTTCACTTCATATTCAAAATATCCTGTTAAAAACAATTCCACCGGCTAATTTTGGTCACATGACCCGGATCGTTCCGAGTGTTGTCGGTACCCTTTCATTTCCTGATTGACCCAACACCAGAAGTTTGCCTGTCAATTGCTTGACCTTGCTTGGCCGGCCTAAAAAAAAAAAAAAAAAGAAAAGAAAAAAAGCAGTCCCGTCGCATCTCTCGGCCCACTCAGCAATTACAGACCTCCAGACACGCAACCCTATTCCCACTACGGACAGTTGCGACTCTCGCACCAGCATTACAACTGGAGTTGATTCGTAGAAGAAAGACGCTTTTCTTCGCATGGAGGTTCCAAAACAAATCTTGCAGAATCTCTACTAACTGTCAAACCCTGAAAGGTAAATATTAGTCGAGGTTAAAACGAAGTGAAGTCAAAGTTAATCCATTCCTATCCAACGGACCTTGTACCCTGTTCAGTCTTGACGATTGACCCCAGCCCGTTGCTGCACACCCACCATGGCGGGAATAGTTGGTTGCCTCCCGGGCATCTATATTTGTTTTTAGCTGAGGGTGGGCACCGGTGGACGCAGAGGTCCCCTGACATACGTTTCTCATTCGGAGCGGGATCATTTTTTTTTTTTTTTTTTTTTTTTTTGAGTAATTCCTCACTTAGCACATTTAAGTGAATTAGATTGAGATAAAAGCTAGAGTAAAGAAAATTATAATAATTCGGCAGGTTGATATGCTATTAAGATATGAGTGATACGGGCTTGTTTTCTAATGAAGTTCAGTCATTTGAACAAAGGCCAATCACTGTTACTACAGCTATTTTTTCATATATTTTTCATTACTATTATCTTCTTATAATTGTGCTTGTCCCTTCCTTCCTTAGTTCAAACGACCGTTACGCCCTGTCAATGGCTCATAAATAATGAACTATTCCGTTTTGATCGTCTGAGAAGACAAAAGACATATCAAAGACGCTACTTGGTTTCAGTGAGAAAATGAAAGAAAGAAGAAAAGTTAGAAGTGTTTAATTTCGGTGAAATGGGAAATGTTGTCAATTTCAAATCTTTTCATTTGTACCTCCTAATTTCTTAAAATAACGACCAGCATTCATATTTGTCATATACGACATAAATGAAATGAATCGTCCGTTTATGTAACTAAGCGGAGTTGAGGAGAATTAGCATTATGTCTTAGCCTCGCCCTAAGCACTTATTGCTTGTCGAACTCTCTGCCTTCGGGCAGAGAGGAACACAAACGAGGTTATACCGAAGGGCAGAGTCTCATCTATGGAGGTAGACAAACCCTAACCCGTTATTAAGGGGTCTACGTGAAATGTTTCCCGGGCCTACGAGCTTGAAAAAAAATCCACGTTAAAGTGGCCTTGTGTCACATCCCGCTCTATGGGGAGCTCGGGTAAATACCGAGTTAGCATTAGTTCTATTGCTAAGTGTACCTTTGTGTAGTAAACCTTCTATTTCATTACTTACCTACGAGTTTGTCTTTCTTATTTATTTCTCACCGTTATCTTGAAAACACTTTATTTATATTATGATATAAATATGATTTATGATTGTTATTGCAATATTTTGTTAAAGTTGTTAAGCTTAAATATTTAACGATGCGATAGGGGAATTTCTAGGGATATTCAAACATTAAGTGAAGAATTAATATTCACCAAAACTTCAAATAGGAAAACCGTGAAATTTTCATGGGTTAAAACTAATTATTATTATTATTATTATTATTATTATTATTATTATGTGTTGGTAGTGTTACGGATATCGATGCGGAAAGAAAAATGGGGAACCTGAGTTCAAATTCTAGGCTAGCATGTTGCGTTCACTTTCGAATTAATGTCCTTGCGAAAAGCATGAATCTGTCTATCCCCCTAATCTGTTACTTAAATAGCAAGGTGTACTGGACTTTCTAGCTTCGGGTGGCAACCAGTCTAAGAGAAGACAAATTCTGAATTCCAAACCGTGAAGAAGGCAATGGTAAACCACCCGGCTATCTTTCCAAAGAACGAATGGCAGTTCGCAAATAATAAAGAAAAGAGAGTCATGATCACCTACACTATGAAAGGACATAGCATTAAGCAAATTATTATTATTATTATTATTATTATTATTACTACTACTACGACTATTATTAGCACTATTCACAATATATGATGTTGGTTGATAGTGAAAAGTTTATTTTCAGCTAACCACTCGTGACTTAAGAAAATAAACCAATCATTTCTTCTTTTCACCAACAGGCTGTGTTTAATATTTTCCGAGGTATCCTTGCTATTCCGAGCAGGCAAGCTTTTTGTAAGGTCTCTGTTTTCAAATCACAATCCCCCATGTTTTTGCACAATCACCCAGTGCGGCAATAATCATTAGTACTGTAATTACTTTCTTTGCTAATTATTATTTGCTGGTCATTATTATTATCATCATTATTATTATTCGACATATTTGCCTGGTGGTTATCTTTGGGTGTGAGAGACGTCAAGTCTCTTCAAATCTCCAGCATTTTCTTCAGTATCCTTGAAGACTTCATCGTTAATATAATCTAAAAATATCGATTTTTCCACAAATACCGTATGCATCAAATCTCAATTCTGATGACGATGTGTGTGTGTATGTGTGTGTTTCAATTTCTGTCTCGTTTACATAGTGGTGTGCTTGTCTCGAAAGCTATTGATAGTAAGTTCATTCTTTATTGGATGCTTCTGACATTGAGATCCAAATTAGTAACAGCAATTAATAACAGTTAGTAACAACATTAAATAAAAGACAGTCGTCGATTATGAGATCATTTCGATGAACTAATAACATGTTCCCTCTTTTTATTCTTTTTCCTTTTTTTTTTTTTTAAGGAGGTGAGACTTCAATTTGATCGCATTTCACATAAGAGAGTCACCAAACAAAGTAAATATAGTGTAGTATCGTATTTACTGGCACATCAGACGCACATGTAAATAAACAAATAGTAATGGTAATATTAGACGTTTCCCTACAAGGAAACATTTGGCAATCATTTGACCGAGCAGCCAGTGCTGCTTTCAGTTCAATGTTATAAAAATCTTCCTCTTAAAACACATTTTTTTTAGGAAAATATGTTCAGTAGCTGTTATCGCTCTTTCCAATACTGATGCGAGGTTTCTTTTCGGATGTAATTTATAAAATCTTTCTCTTTAAAACAATTCTTCAGGAAAATAAGTTTCTCAAGTCCAATAGCTGTTATCGCTCTTTCCAGTATTGATGTGAGCTTTTCGGATGTAATTTATAAAATCTTTCTCTTTAAAACAATTCTTCAGGAAAATAAGTTTCTCAGGTCCAGTAGCTGTTATCGCTCATTCCAGTATTGATGAGAGCTTTCTTTTCGGTTGTAATTCATAAAATCTTTCTCTTAAGACAATTCTTCAAGAAAATAAGATTCTAAAGTCCAGTAGCTGTTATCGCTCTTTCCAGTATTGATAGGAGTTTCCTTCTTAACCTTTTATTTAAAATAATGTGAAACGTTAATAAATTGATTCTGTCTTTATTTTTTTGCGTTACATGTGCTATCCATTTTAGTTTTTACTGCTGTTAATAGTCTTCAAGTAATGTGGTTTCTGTTATCTGGCAGAGATATTTGTTTGTAGCGGCAGTACAAAAGGTTCAAAGCACTCGCTCGAAGCCATTTGTAATCATTGATCTTCGAAATCGGTTGTATACAGCTGATAGTTTAGATATTTCTGAATGGGTTTGGCGCTATGCATGACATCCATATAAAAATCTCGATCTGATTAGGCTATTTAAGAACATGACCCGAGTTTTCAGGTTTCATTCTTTTTGTTGTAGTGTAGCAATTTACGACGCTGGGCGAAACGATTTTTAGCGCAGCTTTAATCTATGTTCAATTTCCTTTTCTTTCGTAGTAAATTTGTTATAACTGATCCATACGTATATCAAATGTTTAGTATTGACTAATTCTACATCCTGAATGTTTATGATAGATTCCGAGTATGTTCCATCACTCCTTTCATTTCAATTCCAGATCATAGTTTCTGTTTAGGAAAAGTTTATGAGTCATATTTCTTGGAACACTTGGTAGATAATATTGATTTACTATCCAAAATTGTTGATTTTATGTTCAAGGTAAAATATTTAAAAATATTATGCAAATATTACAATTATAATATATAATTATTATATATTACAAAGTATAAGTTACAGTGTGCATTATACCTGCAAATATTCTTGTCAATCACGCGCCTTATATGCCGTCAAATATGTTATTGTTTGGCAGCCATAAACATCTAAGAAATCAAATATATGTTTACTACGGAGTTGGTCTTTGTCACTAGATGGCATTAGGAGTGTTTAGTTTATTAAATATATATATATATTTTAAAGATAACTTTTATTGTATTGTGACAGCAGTCATAGCCTCTTTTGTGAAAATTATTTTATTTTTTATTATTATTTCTAGCATCGAAAATGTATGAAATATTAGGATTATTTTCTTGGCAGAAATAGGACAATAACAGTGCTGGTTCGTTTGGAACTGGGATTACGATAATTATGCTCAGAATGATATTAGAAAGCGCAATACAAATGCAGAAGGATGTATACCTATGTTGTATAGATTATGCAAAAGCGTTTGACAAAGTATGGCACAAAGAACTATTTGAACTGTTAGGTAAGCTTGATATAGTTTATAAGGATATTAAAACAACCCGGAACATATACTGGCAGCAAACCGCCTGCATATGGATAGAAAATAAATTCACTAAATATAAAAACAATAGGAAGGAGCATACGACAAGGATGTGTCTTCTCACCGGACTTATTCAACCTATACAATGAAGTGATTCTGAGAGAATTAGAAATCCTACTATGATTCATTACTGGCGGCCATTTTCTTAACAACATAAGATATGCAGATAACAAACTACTGATAGCAGACACAGACAAAAAACTATAAGAATTCCTACAGAGGGTACTGAAAGAAAGCGAGGAGAATGGACTAAATATCAATTGCAAGGAGACAGAATGTACTGTCGTCAACAAAAGGAACAGCCCAATATGCAAATTACAATTTGGAGATACCAAAATCAAACAAGTACAAATATTTAAATATCTGGGAAGTGTTTTAACAGAAGATGGAGATTGCATAGCGAAATCAGGAAGAGCATTAGGATAGCGAAAGATGCCTTCCAAAAAACTAAGCAAAGTATCAAGAAACAAAAATATTTCATTAGAAACTAAGAAAAGATTAGTGCTCTGTTATGTTATATGAATCCTTCTATATGGCAGTGAATGCTAGAGAATCTCCTCACAGATGAAGAAAAGACGTGAAGCAACAGATATGTGGTTCTACCGAAGGATGCTGAGAATACTATGGACCGAAAATGTGAGCAATGACGAAGATTTGGAGAAAATGGAAACAAAAGGGCGTTTATACTTGACATCAGAAAGAAACTGTTGAAATTTCCAGGGCACATAATGAAGAAAGAGGGTTTGGAAAATTTGACAGTCACAGGATGGATATAAAATCTTTCTCTTTAAACCAATCCTTCAGGAAAATAGGTTTCTCAAGTCCAATAGCTGCTCACAGATGAAGAAAAGACTTGAAGTAACAGAAATGTAGTTCCACGGGAGGATGCTGAGAATTCCATGGACCGAACATGTGAGAAATGACGAAGATTTGGAGAAAATGGAAACAAAAGGACACTTATACTTAACGTCAGAAAAAGACAGTTTAAATTTCCAGGGCACTTAATGAGAAAAGAGAGTTTGGAAAACTTGTCACTCACAGGATGGATTGGATGTAAAAGGACAGAAAAACAGTACATATGTGTAAATGGATGGCAGAACGGAGTTTAGGATAAATTTTAAAAAATACAAAATTAACTAAGGGCTAAAATGACAGGAAATCGTGGAGGGTCAAAGATCTGAAGCGTTGTGACATATAGAAGAAAAAAGTCTTGGCAGGTGACTCTTGCCTGTTCATATAAAGATAAAAAAATGTGACGCAAATGAAAAAGGGATTCTGCAGTTTACGGAGACAGTACTGTAAATGTTCGAGTGGTCATGGAGCAAGAAAAATGAATCACTAATTTTCTTTTTCTTTAAGTGTCGTGTTCCCACAGGACGTAGGCAATTATGGCTCTCCACAACTTCCTGTCCCTTTGTAGTGTTTAATAAATTTTGTCTTTCTGTTATTTCTCCTAAACCATGTTCTACTATCCATTTACTCAAGCTCACTAAGTATGCCATGCCCTCTTTTCTTCTGTATCTTTTACCGTCAATCTGTCCCATGAGTATCGGATTCTCCAAACCTTTCTTCCTCGTTATGTGGTCCAGAAACCTACACTGTCTCTTCTTGATGTTAAATATGTTTCCTTTTTGTTTTCATTTTCTCGTCGTTGCTTACATGTTCGGTCCATGGCATCTTCAGTATCCTTCTGTAGAACCACATTTCTGTTGCCTGAAATCTCTTCTTCATCTTTGAGAAGATTGTCCAGCACTCACTGTCATAACGTTATACAGGTGAATCACCGAAAGAAGGTGAAGTGTATATAGTAGGCATTAAATGACCCATCGTACTATCATCTCTTTCCGGGGAAATATATATATATATATATATATATATATATATATATATATATATATTTTCCGTCTGAATTTTTGGGATAAGGAGTTATCATTATGTTATAGTGGAACACCTATTCTATAGTTAATAGACTCTCCCACCTATAATAAGTAGGAGTAGTAGTAGCAATCGCTCAGTCAGTTGGTCAGTCAGTCGATGTCGGACGACCGTTAGTCGGATATTAAAGTATCACCCACCACAACTAGATTACTGCGTCATTACCTATTATATCAAGTTCCTAACGTTTTGTACGTCGAACCTATTTTAGGACCGACTTAGTACAAATACAAGCCTCTACTGTGAAACCACTACATAACACATTATTTACACAATTTACATTCGGATTAAAGCGATGGTTCGTGAATTTGGTGACATAATACTTGTGAGTTCAATCCCTGGACCGGATGGTGTGTAATTGGAAACAGGTCGAACAATACTGAGCAGTACTAAAAAATAAGAATTAGACAAGATATCTCTAGACATGGACAGTGGAGCGAGAAAAGTCTAACACCGTAGATTAAATAAAGGGTTCAGATCGGAATTCCCTGTTGTTTACCCGGATCGATATACACCTGATGAAGTCCGGTCGAAACGTTGTGATAACAGCAACAAAAATTAGGACAATAGTCCGAATGAAAATAGTATAAATAATATATTTTTATATAAAGAAAAAAAAACTCTGGGGGGTTAATGGAATTCCTTAAGAAGAGACAATTTTGTCTAAAGTTATACAAAAATTTAACTATATTTAGATAATAAAAATCAACTAATTATGGAACACTAACCTATATGCGCACGGTCACTATACACTAGTGCTTATATATACTTATATAACAAATAGGTATACGTATATAAGTACTAGTGTATAGTGATCATACTAGTATTGGGAGAGAAAATACGGGAAGAAATAATGCTTAGATCTACAAAGAATAGGAAGTTATGGGGAGACATGATCGCTCACGTCCTGGAGACAAAGCACATATACGCATATGGACCCTATACATTAGTGTTTTATACGGACCCTATACACAGGCGAACCCTGTTCTCTAGTGGATTATACGAATCTTGGGAGGAATAGTAAGGGGTCAGACACTGCTTAGAACTACAAAAGATAGGAAATTGGGGAGAGCCATGATCGCCTACATCCTGAAGAAACACTGCGCATAAAAGAAAATACACCTTATACGTTAGTGCCTTTCTTTGAAAATGCATAACAATACGCATTTTAGAGCGCCTACGGTGGAGCAGTGGTTACAGTTCTATTCGCTGTACTCGTAAGTTCGATTCTTACTGTATACCTTATTAAACAGGTCTTCTGTTGAAGTTGGCATTATTTCAAGAATTTCATTTACGATAAAAAAAAAACCCCAAAAAACCTGGATTTCTAAAGCCTGTTTACAAAGAAGTCATAACTTCCTGACTGGAAAGAATGGGATATCATCATCTTTCTAAGTCAGTTTTCTCTCCGAACAAAAAACGAATTTTATTGGTCCTGCGTGTCAGTTTTGTCTGAAAAATATGCCCCGGAACAAAAGTGTTGCAATGGAAATTGCTATTGAGGTCAGGAGACTTTTATTTTTCAAAACGTGACAGGGAAACAAAGCGACTTTTGATACGGACACGATCAATAAGTCAGAAAAATAATTACAAATTATTCTTTAATTTCTATAATGAAGAACCACTGAGCCGAATGATTTCCAATAAGTACTTTATACTAAATCGATGGGAAGGAAAAAGAAATGAAATTTTGAAAAAAAATATATAAGTTGGCATAATATGAAAAGAAGAAATCAAATAAAAAAAAACATAAAAATTGAAGAAAATGGAAAAGAAAGAAAGAAACAAAATAAAGAAACAGAGAAAGAAAGAATATGGAGAAATAAAGAAGAAAAAGAAAAAGGGAGGAAAAATAAATAAATAGATGAATAAATAAATAACTGAAGAAAGAAAAAATGCTAGACAGAAAGAAACCCTGAATATTCTTAAAAAAGCAAAAAAATGGAACGGTTAAAATATCTTTACGCGGAACAATATAAGAACAATATAAAAAATAATTCAATAAAACCATACGAGATGATTTAGACTGACCCAATAATTCATGAAATGATTTTGAATCGAAAATTATTGAAATATTCGACCATTTTATTTTATTCCATTTTGTCGTGTTAATTTTCGTTTTTCTTTTTTAAATTCTGCTTCCTTGTAAAATACAAAAATCTTTGAACGTGAAGGAAATGACGTAGAATCGACTTGAATAGTTCAAATCAACCATTTTGCTGTGTTTAAGAGTAAGGAATTTGGCTTACAAATTTCAAAGTCCAATAAATAATGAAGGAAGGTCAACAATGGAGAGGGACATCGACTGGAGAGAATTTGGAGGAGTTGTCTCTCTTGTGAGTTTCTTTTCTCTCCACCGCCTTTTGTGTGATGGACCATTTAGATGCTCAATACAATTTCAATTGTTTTCAAATTATTTTGTCTCACGCGAAAACTGCTTTTAAAGTTTGAAAAAAGATGTTCAAAGGAATAAAACCGAAACACACATGGAGAGAGACAGACAAACATACAGACAGACAGAAACAGAGACGGGGAGAGAGACAGAAAGACAGAAAGAGAAGAAGAGAGAGAGTAAGATAGAGAGAGAGAGCGAGGGCTTTGTTGGTTGGTTGATTGGTTGTTTAATTGATTGGTGAGATATCTGTTTCATTATGGCGTCGGATTGATTTTGTATGGCTTTCTAGGTTATTTTAAGCCGAACATATTTTGCATTGTAAGAATAATTCTTCATATATATATATATATATATATATATATATAAATTCAATTTAAATAGAAAGCAGACAACCTTAAGGATCCATTGGTTATAATTTATTTCCCCAGGTATGTGGTTTTTACCTGGTTCATCAGACCACACTTTCAAGGCTGCAAAATGATTTTAAATTTACATATAATTTTTATTCACTTTTGAAGGGTAGATGTAAAGTGATATAGAGAGTGGGATGAGGAGTATGACAGATATGGTCGAAATTAGAGAAGGAAATGAGAGATATGAATAATTTTAAATCTATTTTTATTAAAATACTTAAGAGTAAGGGAGGGGGTAAACACCAGACATTGACCATTTTAATAAGTCATCTCACAGGAAACGAGATAAAGAGAAAAAAAGAGAAGTAAAGATATAAGAAAGTAGAAGTGGAAGCAGGGGTATGAGGAAAGAAAGGGGAATAGAAAGTGTGGAAATAATAAAAGAAAAAGAAGAATACATTAACATATATGGGCATATTGTGGTTAATTTGAAAAAAACAGATTTATATATTTGGCAGTTAACGTTTGATATTTAAGTAGTTAAAATTCGTCAACAAAAGAAACAAGAAAATATATATAATGTGAATATATCATAAAGAAACAAAAATATTACTATTAATAACATTTAATAACAATTAGGGGTAATTTTTTAATTAAAATCTAAAGTTTCAAATTTTGAAAATTATATATATATATATATATATATTTAAAAAATATTTCAAATTGAAACAAGATTTAAAAGTAATAATATTATTTTTAATATTGTAATAATGATAAAAACAGAACTATAATAATAGCAATAATAATAATAGTCCTAATACAGAATTACCTATGAAAGGAACAATAATAATAATGATAATCGTAGTAAAAATAATAATAATAATAATAATAATAATAATAATACCAATGAGAAAAATTATGGTAGGTTTATACTTTTAAGTTTTCGATTTTTAAGTAACGTAATAAAAAATTGTTTTCATGTCTGCATTTTGAGATGAGCTCAGATCGTTTATTTAGTAATTTATTTTGGTCTGGGAAAGTAATAATGGCTATTTTTTCCTCCAGGCAAAGTTTGCAGGTTTTGGATTGATTGTTGTACGCTGATGATCTTTTCTTTATTTTCCATGATATTTGGAAAATAAAAAAAAAAAAAAATAAAAAACGCGAACAGCACAATGCTTTCTAAATATATCCGGGAAATTAAGAACAAAACGCAAATCACACCAAAAATATCATGGAAAATAAGGAAAAATAAAAAATAAACAAAATAATATAAAAAAACAAGTAAAATAAATTAACCCAAGCAAATAATAAACAAATTAACCGCTCCCGTTAGAATAGACGAACTAGAACAAATAAAAAAAAATAAGTACATAAAATACAAGTAAAAATAATCAACCCAAATAAATAAAGTAAACAATAAACAAATTAACAAAGTAATAACCGTTAAATAGACTACAACAATCAATCCAAAAATTGAACGAGAAAATATCTATAACTGCTATATAATGGTAAAAAATATTTTAAAAATCGAAAACCGAATAGAGTAAACAAAAATATACAAAATAAAAAATAAGCAAATAAATAAGAAAAAGTAAGTAAAAATTAATCCAAATAAATGAACAAATTAACAAATCACTCCCGCTAACATAACCGTTAGAACTAATAAAAATAAACACATATAGGCAAAAACAAGTAAAAATAATCAAATAAATAAATAAAATAATAAACAAATCAAAAAACTGTCCCCACCAAAATAGCAGAAAAGACTACGGCAATCAATCCAAAAATTGGACAAATAAATAGCTTTATCTTTCCAGACCAAAACAAACTATTAAATAAGTGACCTAAACAAATCCCAAAAAGCTTTTTTCTACATTAATAAAACATTGAAAACCGAAAGGAATAAATAAATGAATAAAATAAAAAATGAAAATAAAAAACCAGTAAAATAAATTAACCCATATAAATAAATAAATGATTAAACAAGCCACTCCCGCCAAAATAACCGCCAGAATGGATTCCCTACAATGCACCCCTGACCCATATATATATAGTCGAGAAAATCCAACACTCGCAGCCTGACGATTGTGTCTAGCATTAAACAGCCTGTCGCCTCTGGGTGTTGACTTCAGTGTTCACTTTTATATTTATATTTACATACGCTCTATCTCTGATATTGATCGCTTTATCCCATAAATATAGCACACTTTAAAACTATATATATATATATATATATATATATATATATATATATACAGGTGCCCAAAACTTAATTAAAAAAAAAGTTTTACCGTCAAAATCTTTGTGTTATTATTAAGAAAACAAAAACAACAACAAAAAAAAAACAGTATTTTTTATGTAAATTTTTTTAAATTCTTTTCAGAACCTACAAAATTTTTCTTGTGTTCTTATAATTGTCTTCTTTAACTTCTTCTGTAATATCAATTATGCAGAAATTGTCTGAATGTTTGAGCGCTTTCGGATATATTTTTAGCCATTATCAAGGATGATTTTAATTTTACTTTTAACTGAATTCATAGATTAAAAAAGGCTTAAGATGGTTAAAATAATGGAAGCGTTATTAATAAATAAAAGAGAATATCAACTATGAACACAGCCAGAATGTGCTGACCGTGGTTGAAAAATATAACATTCGTATAACTCTAGATACATGCATAAAACAATCCATACATTGAGTTAAAAGTAAAAATAAAATCATCATGGCTGAAAGTATAGCAGAAAGCGCTCGAACATACAAGCAAAAACATTCGGACAATTTCTGCATAATTTACGCCCAGAAAAGAAGAGAATAATAAGAACACGACAAATTAAATAAAAAATTAACCACAGTGCCTTGTCAGTCGTTTTTAACGAAATATATATATATATATATATATATATATATATATATATATGGGGAGAGAGAGAGAGAGAAAGAGAGAGAGAGAGATAACAAAGTATTCATTTAATAATCTAATTAGTTAATTATTTTATTTTTTCATAAATTAATAAAATTTAGTTTTATAACTTTAATTCCGAAAAATTAATAAAACTTACAAACAAAAATCACATTAAGTCCATTTGTGAAAAACAGGACACTCCGTCGAAAATATATAAACGCACACATTCACACCTGCAAGCACAAGCGCGCGCACACACACACACACGCACTCACATACATACATACAAACACACACAAGCACATATACACACACACACGTACATACACACAAACACACATATACGCGCATACGCACACACACACACACACACACACACACACACACACACACACACACACACACACACACACACACATATATATATATATATATATATATATATATATATACAGTGAAGAAATGTGTGTATAGAGTGTGGTTATTTGAACACACCATTAGAGGTTCCATCAATAACCATGCAGTTTTTGGCAGAGGAGAACATTCCACAGGTACGACCACCCAGATATTCCCCAGAATTGGCCACTTGCGACTTTTTCCTTTTCAAAAATCAAATCCCACTTGAAAGGAAGATTTCATGATCTAAGAAAATCTAAGAGAATGCAACGGGGCAGCTGTTCGTTATCCGCAAAAAGGAGTTCCAAGAATGCTTCCATCAATGAAAACGACGCTGGAGAAAGTCTGTTCTTTGTAGTTCTTAATAAATGTTATCTTTTTAAGCTCCTAAAACCTGTTGTGCCATCCATTTGTTCACGATCGCTATGTAGTTTACGCGTTGCTTTCCTCTGTTCCTCTAGCCTTCAATCTGTCCTGTGAGCATCAAATTTTCAAAATCCACTTTTCTTATTAGGTTTCTAGAAATTTCAACTGTCTCTTCCTGATGCTAATTATAAGTGTTTTTCGCCGTTGCTCCCATGTTCGGTCCAAGATATTCTCAACATCCTTCTGTAGAGCCACATTGCCTCGTCTCTTCTTGATCTGTGAGGAGATTGCCCAGCATTCACTACCATGGCTGATATTACATAGTTCAATACTCTTTTCTTCATTTCTAACGAAATGTTGCTGTCTCTTCATACTTTGTTTAATTTTTGGAATGCATCTTTCGCTACCCCAGTGCGCCTTATTTCAGTATCACACTTTACGTCCTCTATTAAAACACTTCTCAGATATTCAAATTGTTGACAGATAAGCTGTTTTTTTCTTTCACCTAAGGGAGGCAACTTCTTTAAACCGAAGAGTTATTTCCCTTACAAACACTGAAAACTAATGCTCTCAGTAAAAAAAAAAATACTTGGACGTATATTTTTATTTGTGCTATTTTTAATTTTCAACGGGAAAAATTTGGGGCACTGCTTAAATAGATTGGTCTACTCATTAAATTTTTGGAGAAAATAATTTTTGCAGATTAATGTTCTTCTTCCTTATGCCGCGGTACTTGTCAGAATCAAAAATATTACCTTGCTATCCATTTAGAAGGGTCTCCTTTTTATAAGATCGATACAGTGGCAAATCGATACCAGAATTTTACAGAGTTATAAATCACAAAAACAAGTTTGAAAATGTGATAACATTATTATAAAAAATTTATTTTACTATTTTAAAAATAGGTTGGGTTTTATACACATTCTTTTGAGACAAATGTATTTTTATGAAGGCCAGACGGTTTGTGTTAAAAATTGTTACAATTGTATATCTTTTTCTGCTCAGCGGTTAAAACCCGACAAAATTCGTGAAGGATCAAATTATTTTTCGTATATACTGACGTGGTCTAAAGTTCTAGTAACATCCCAAATAGTGGGGCCTATGTGAGCTTAATTTTCTGAAAAAAAGAAGAACTTAGGTCAGTACATGCGAAGAGAAAACTTTTTGGCAGCGAGTGGACAAGGCAGTTCAATATCAAAGAAGGCATTTGACATTTAGGAGAGAACATCAAAAAAGGCACCAGTTATCAGCCAACTGCAGAGAGACTAAAGAATTTTGAAGTTCAAGTGAAAATTCTCCTGCGTTTAACAACAAAGAACGAAAAAATTCTAAAAAATTTTCCCAAGTACGAACTGTGTAAATTTAAAAGGGACTTTTCTAACATTAGTATATGTCCCAGAGACACTTGTGAAAGCAGGTGTTTCGTTTTTTTTGTTTTGTTTTTTCTCAAAGATGCGTGACGTCCCGCAGCCTTCGCTCGCTCCTCGCCGCTTCGTTCGGGTGTCGCCGCTCCAAACGTGACGTCCGCCTGTCTGCGTCAGTCATGTTGTCCCGTCCTGTGACGACCAACTGGCTTGGTATTGGTCGCGGCACCCAAATGTGACGTTCTAACCTTTTGGTGATTCGGATGGGAATCTGGTCAGATTCGATATCAGCCTCGTCGTTCCCAACTCGCTTCCAACGTCTGGTTACCAAAGTAACTGCGTTGATCTCCAGCCCGCCTACCCACGTTGTGAATTTATCTTAGGCAGATGAAATCAATCAGTCGTTAGGGCCGTAATGCAAGTTGAGTTCAAATAAGAGTGGCATCGCACAAATATGTGTAAAAGAAAATAAAATAATAACTCAAGAGTTCAAGGTATCAAAAAAAGGATAACAATACTTTATATCTGGTTGCTGGATACATAGGACTGCGTCTATCTCCCGACCCGTTATATGGATTCTCGACACGTTGTTTTTGTTAGGTGAGTTTTAACATCTTAAGTTGTCTGTTCTTTAAGAAATTGGTTCTTGATGTGTCTTCAGGCGATAGACGTAAAACTTATTTTGGTGGTATGGATCTAAGTCGCTCTTCAAAAATAAATTGTTCTTGGATTGAAGATGAGTTCGGAAGTTGCGCGAATCTTACAAGTCAGCTCTGCGAGGCCCACTTCAACTGCGAACTGGAAGCTGAACCGAACTGGTCTGAACTGGGAAACTGATTTTCCGACCCAAACCGGGGTGGGCTTTGTTGGGGTTTGAGGTTCCTTGATAATTCCAAATCCACAATCCCCTTCTTTTGTTTTCGGTCAGGAAAATTTATTATTTCCATTTTTGAAGTCTTCCCTTACCCCTACCTTCAGAGGGCGTCAACGATTTTCCTACTTCCTCGCAGTAACATTTTATACCTATCCTCTTTAAGGAGTAGTAGCAGGCCTCCCCTGCCTGCATCACATGATCACCTCCGCCTGCCTGGCTCTTAACATTCATCCAATGGCCGATCAACAGTGTGGGCGTGACCAGACTAGCCTTGTTTCTTGCTCAAAAAAAAAAAAAGAATTATCTCCTCTTTCTTTTTCTTTTTTTTTTTATTTCCTTTCCTTCTTTTCTTTTCTATTTTCTCTTCTTCTTTGGCCGCCAACAGAACAATGCGACCAGTGGTGTGATAACCTCAATTCTCATCTGGACTTCGTCAATCAGATTTTCGCCATCCAGCAAATGGGTGGTCGTCCAACAATTCCGATAAAATATTGTTTCGCTATTATCGCTACATTCTAACAAAACCCAGACCTTGTCTAACGATATCTTTCCCTCGACAAAGACTTAAACCTATTTTCTTTGTTTTTTCTTTAGTTCGTGGGTGGTCAGGGCATTCCGTGACACAGTTAAATGTTTATTTATTCTGTCCCGGAGTTTAGCTAGCCGATCTGGAATTTGTCAATTAGATTTTCGCCAGCACTAAGTGACTGTTATCTATTCCCGATAATATAAGTCCGCCACCACGACACAGACAATTTTATCTATTTAGAATTTTCTGCAATGGCAATGAAACCTTTCACCATTTATCACTATCAAAATTTCATTTCTTTCCCTTCTTTTCTTCCTTTTCTTTGCTTCCCTAAATGGTGTCACAGATGGTTGCATCTTTGTTTTCACTGCCTTCTTATATTGTTTTAAATTTTTTGATTTTTTCCAAATCCTTGTCTTTTCCCAAACTGTAATTTTTTCCATTTTTCGATGATAATTCAGTATTTGAAGTTGTTATTCTGCCTTAGTAGGGGCACAAAAGGAATTGTGTGCAAACTTTGTATTTGTACCTTTTTTTCGTAATTGTGTAAATAAATGTTTTTCCTTTTAAAATTTTATTCAGTGGTTGTCTTGTTTTGTAATTTTGTGCCTATTATTATGATTTGAAATTCCTACTAAGAACCTGGATTTGGTAGGGAATACAATTTTTATATCATTAATATTTGCGGAATTTTTTAATTTTCTGAATTTTTAACCTCTTTCTAGCTTTTTGCGAACGTATGTAGTTCACAATTATTTATCTTAAATTAAGAAAAAAAAACGGATACATAATTTTATTAATTTGCTAGTTGAACCTCCGTCCCCAAACTAAAAAGGTCTCTGGTTCAGATTAGAAAACAGCAATCTAAAATTGAAGAAACGAACTTGCTTCGAATTTCCTTTGCTTAAATTTCAAAACTCACTTATAAGACCGGTTTAAAGCCGAAATTTCAATTCAGGCATTTTTGAGTTCTTCAAACCGATGGAAATGGTCTGGATTTTGAATTGAGTTCTTCAAATCACAAACTTCAAAAAGCATCGCGCCATGAAATTCTCACGTTTAACATGTGTTCCTTGGTATTTTGGAAGTAAAATTTAAATTAAAAGACGGAATTTTGAGATTTTTAAAATATTCCAAAACTTAATTCAAAATTGAATTTAAAACAGAAAATTAATTTAACAAAGTTCTTGTGTTACTTTTAAACTGAATATAAATTAAAAAATTTGTCGGCTCTTCAAAATCATTTTAAAATTTGAATTTTTATAACTGTTTTTGTCCTAAAATGGACATTTTGAGAATGCTGGATGTTCCCAAAGATGAAGGGCAGATTTTCGGAACCTCCAGATCGTCCTGATACCAAAAAGGTACATGTCTTTGAATCACCAGGAAGTATGGCTTCGATTGTTAGAGGGGTTTCAGACATTTTAACAGACAGACAGAATTTGACGTTTATTTATTTAGACAGATGTTGTTTTTATTTTTTTTTTTTTGTATATATATATATTTGAATAAATATATATATATATATATATATATATATATATATATGTTTGTTCGTTATTTAAGAGATATCGTTTTGTAACTTCATCTCAAAAAAGTCTTCCGCCTACTATAAATTTAACAATAATGATCAATAACTGTGAAAATCAATAGATCGATTTGACATTATATCAATATTATAAAAAGAACCCCTTTTTAAATCGTTAACAAATCAATATTTTTCGATTCTGACAAGTGCCGTGGTATAAGGAAGGTCTTAAAAATAATAATCAAAAATCTTGTTTGGGACCTTTTCCCTTACCCCAATGTGAGTAAAAGAAACGGTGAACAAAATAATTATTAGACAGAAAGAACAACTGAGAAAGAAGGGAAACGAAAGAAAGAATAAAGTAAAACGAGGTTTTAAAAAAAGAAAAATTAAATAAGGAAGAAAATTATAGATTCACAAGAGCGTTTTTTTTTTTTTTTTTAAACTGTTTCAAAACATAAAGAGATGGTAAATAAATTTCTTGTCTCCCCTATGAAAGGCAGTAAAGCCACTAAGATACAATATTCTGTCGAAGTGCTCAAACATTTGAACAAGAAAACGTTTCATTTAATGAACTGGAAGAAGAAAGACTGAATAAAAAAGACATCATTCATTTTACTCATTGACATTGCATTTAAAATTGTATTGTCAAAATTTAATTTAATTTTTCTAACCGGAAGGGAATCTCCATCTATCTCAGAAATGCAGGAAAAGAAACTTCTTAGCAAGAAACATGTATACATCCGTATATATACAGCTGTAAATTGTCGAGACCTTATCACCAGTCTCGATTATTTCGTGTTAAATTTTTAAAAAAAAAGTGTTTCGTACCATAACTGAAGATCAGTATCAAAACAAATAAAATTAAGATTTAAGATAATTTTTACTAAAAATAATAAACCCTTGAGATTATTCCTTTTTTTTTTTTTTTTAGTACTGTCTTAAGTCATTGACCTTCAGGCCCTGATTTTGGTTCAATAACGTCTGACTATCGTTTTTTGAATTTTTTCAAACAGCACAACGTTATCAAGTTTGTTTGTCGCTGTTCCCCTACTGTTTTTCTTGCCTCCGTCCTGTGAATGTGAAATTATTATTATTATTATTATTATTATTAATATCCAGGAGACAGAAATGTCTGACCAATTGAAACCTTCTTCCTTTTAGTTCAAAAGAGACTTCTCGTTGATCAAATGTTCTGTCCATGTAATTTTCATGCGTCGGGAAAATTTCCATCAATTCAAGAAGGACTCTTCTTAATACGGCTGAGAAAAGAATGTATCATTCATTAACGGAACATGGAAACGACGATGAAGTTTTAGGATAAATTGTTTCTAAAAACACACTGGAGCATCTTTCGTTATTCCAATACGGATTTATGTGACAAACTTTCCGCCATTTCTTACTATATCACATCATCAACTGCATCATGTTGACATCCCCAATACGTTGGAAATAGGTTGCCTCTTTTTGAAACAATCTTGGTGAGCCTTGAAGTGAATTGTTTCAAACCCAGGTGAAGATATCATCACTCACCCCTACACACTCAAATTCTTAATGTCCGATCAATAAATCCTGAATTTATTAGTTCTCTTACGTGCCGTCTCCTTGTTTAAATATATATATATATATATATTCTATAATATTTATATATAGATAGATTCCTGATAGATAGGTAGATTAATGAGGACTTTTCTTTATTAAAATAAAAGAAAAATAATTATTCATGAATTTATTTATTTTGAATATCAACAATGGCAATAGAAGATTTACTTTTCAGAAACGTTTTTCAATTCATTTGTTGGTTTTAACAAAAAGTAAATTTTTTTTACAAAGACATTTGAAAAAAACCAGGGCAATAACCTCTCTCCTTTTTTCGGAAGAATCGAAAACTTCACTAAGGAATTTTCCGTTTTTGTTAGTATGTTATTTAAGAATTCATAAGTGTTTACATTATTCGGACTATTTTTAGATCTTTGTCGTCATTGAATTTATTTTCGGCCGTTGTACGTCCCGCTTTTGATAGATTGATATTTAACCCTTTATTTCGCTACATAAATACGTTATTTTTGAATTTTATAACTTTCACTTTGTATTCTAACTGGATATAACCAACGCCTTATTTTATATATAATGGAAATGTCAATAATAATAATAATAATATATATATATATATGTATAAAATAAATATGTTATATTTGTGTGTGTGTTAAATATTTTATGACATCGAATAGGTTACAAAATAATTTAAAAAATATATTAAATTCAATGAGTAAAACTAAAAAGCATTTTTAAATATTTTTTAATTCATTTCTTTTTTATGCTCCTATTTTAGTATAAAAAATAAATGATTAATTATTACTAATTTTTATAAAACCCTATAGAATTCTAAAGAAAATTATAGCCATAAACTATTGGTTATATACAAATATACATCAATGTTATGTTTTGAGCAAAAGGTAGTTATTATTTTTGCAATCATCTTCGTTAATTAATTTTAAATTTACCGAATTTGACGACGACGTGAATATTTAAACGGAACGTTGATTTTTAAGAAAATTTTAGTTATCTGTTTGGATTAATCGTTTTCTTTTATGTCCATCGTCTTTTTCATGTTGAATTTGAATATGTTCTAGTGTTAAATAACATTTTTGAATTATTTCCTTTAGAAGGTCTTCTTTGATAAACGTCCGACGAAATGTTCATTTATAACGATGATAACAATGTAAATAGTTTGAGAAAGTCCTTTCATCTCGGTATTCGAGAGACAGATATATTTTGTCTCATGAAACCATTCTGAATGAAGAAAATCTTTATTTAATGGCCAGATATATTTATATATCTATGCATTAAATCTATCCTTGTAGCGGCGTGATTTGTGACGTCCCTAAACACAGCCTTCGCTCGCTCGCTCCTCGCTGCTTCGTTCGGGTGTCGCCGCTCCAAACGTGACGTCCGCCTGTTTGCGTCAGTTGTGTTGTCCCGTCCTGTGACGACCAACTGGCTTGGTATCGGTCGCGGCACCCAAATGTGACGTTCTAACCTTTTGGTGATTCGGATGGGAATCTGGTTAGATTCGATATCAGCCTCGTCGTTCCCAACTCGCTTCCAACGCCTGGTTACCAAAGTAACTGCGTTTGATCTCCAGTCTGCCTACCCACGTTGTGAATTGATCTTAGACAGACGAAATCAATCAATAGTTGGGGCCGTAATGCAAATCGGGTTCAACGAGGGTGACACCACACAAATATGCATAAAAGAAAATAAAATGATAACTCAAAATTCAAGGTATCAAAAAAAAAAGGATAACAAAACTTTATGTCTAGTTGTTGGATACGTAGGACTGCGTCTATCTCCCGACCCGTTATATGGATTGTGACACGTTGTTTTTTGTTAGGCGAGTTTTAACACTTTAAGTTGTTTGTTCTTTAAGAAATTGGTTTTTGGTGTGTCTTCAGGCGAAAGTCGAAAAAAACTTATTTTTGTGGTCTGGATCTAAGTCGCTCTTCAAAATAAAGTGTTCTTGAATTGAAGACGAGTTCGGAATTTGCGCGAATTTTAATCAGCTTTCTGCGAGGCTGTCTCAACCAACAGCTCAATTGTTTGCCTGTCTTTCGAACCCCAACTCAAACTGAACTCAAACTGATTTCTGCTCGCTGCGACTTTTGCTTATATGGACGCCGACCAAAACCGCGGTGGGTTTGTCGGCGCCGGGGGTTCCTCGATAATTCTAAATACATATCCACTTCTTTTTTTTTGGTTAGAATTTTCCACTTTTTTCCATTTTTGGGAGCCTTATCTTACTCCCACCTTCTCACCATACTTCAGAGGGGCGTCAACTGTCCTCCCCATTTCTTCGTAGCAACCTCTCATACCCATCCTCTAGGTGGGCGGCGACAGCTTCCTCTCCTTGCGTCACATGATCACCACTCGACCAATGATGTCCAGTCGGGCGTGTACGATCCCGCGGGCTTTGTTTCAGGAAAAAATATATCTTGCTTAGCAAAAAAAAAAAAATTATCTTTTTTTTTCCTTTTTCTTTCCTTAATCGCAGTTCTCATTTTCTCTGGCCGCAAACAGAACAATGCGACCATGGTGGTCATAACTCTTGTTCTTCATCTGGACTTCGTCAGTCATCTTTTCGATAATTATCAGAATGGGTGGTCGACTTTTAACACAGTCGTTCGTCGTCTCAAAAAAACAGTTTCATTTCCCATTCATTTTTTGGTACAATTTCTGATAACATAGTTTTATTATCGCAGGACCGAAGATGTTCTGTCGAAAAAAACGGTCAGCCGTTAGGTCGTGTGCGGCTTTTGACACAATTAATTTTTCATATCTATCCAAAGCCCTGTAGTTCACCTGTTTTTCGTCGCTTATCAAAATAACATTTTCATTTGGATTTTTCTTTGGCTAGTCGGTCTGTGGTTTGCTAATCAGATGCCTTCCCGCATTAGCGGTTTATGTATCCCGATAACACAACCCGTCGCCAGAACACACCCAATTCCTTTATCCACTCAGAATTTCCCTGCCATTGTAATGACACTCTTCGCCATTTGTTACTTATCAAAATATCCTTTATCCATTGTCTCTTAGCCGTGGGTGTTCTGCTTATCATCCACGCATCTCTTTTCCTTTCTTTCCTTTCTTTTCTTTTTCTGCCTTGGTAAATGGTGCCACAGTTTTTCTTGGCCTTAAGAAGGACGGAAATATGATTAGCAGATAAACTCTTGACTACTTCTTCACGCATCACGCATAGTTGGTTTTTTCGGCGGTCGCATCTCTTGTTGTCACTCTTGCTGTCGCTTCTTGCTTATATCCTTTTGACCAGGCTCCGAGACACTGGCGCGAATCTTAGTTTCTGCAAGCATTAAAAGTCTCTTTGTGTCAATTTTTTTTTTTTTTTTTTTTTTGGTTGTCGAAAATTGTTTTATTTTCCGGCATTCCTTTCTTTTTCAAATTTTTTTTATAACAGATGTTATGTGTGGAGCGTCCCTGATTTTTGTTGATTTTCAGACATAAATTAGTAATCACTGGTTCCGCAAACTTCGGCCGAGTTCAGTCTTTTCTTCTTTTTATTTGCGCGTTACCTTCTCGTTAGTTGATAGAGAAGTATATATGAAGTTGAAAGAAAGAAAGAAAGAAAGAAAGAAAGAAAGAAAGAAAGAAAGAAAGAAAGAAATAGATGGGAAGAGAAAAGAAACAAAATGTCAGGCATGATGCATAGATAATATGTCCAAATACAGGAGAAGAAAGAAAGAAAGAAAGAAAGAAAGAAAGAACGAAAGAAAGAAAGAAAGAACGAACGAAAGAAAGAGTTAAGGGCTTTAAAGGAAAGCGCAAATGCCTTAATTTAATTTTAATTCTTTTTATTTTATTTTATTTTTGTGTATATATTTTTTAATTCTTTTTATTTTTGTGTATATATACTTTTGTGCTTATATATATATACGGTGGAGTAATGGATAGCGTCTGAGACTGAGGAATCGGTGAGTCGAATTCCATTAAATTCACTTATGTGCTAATACCCTTGGGAAAGATATGAATCCTCTTTTTCTCTCTCCCACCCCCACGCCACCTATGAGTAAATAGTAGGACACAGCGGGTTCTATAGCGCTACATGGCAACTTGTAAAGAAATGGTAACCTACTGCGGGGAAAAAATCTACCTCGTCAGTCATATATCGAAAGATACATGATCGCCTAAGCATTTATTTACGCCTAAGCTTATAATTTATTTAATTTTCTACTTACTTGCTTCCCGGATGACTATAATCTTCAAATATTCAAGTGTAATGTCAATCGACATCTGACACCATGAGCTTGTTCCTAGTCCTCTTCTGTGTCCTTTCTTCAAACGCGCCTCTTTGCTCTTGTTCTCAATCCTCTGTAACTCCTTGCGTGTTAGTGGCACTCCCGCCGTGCTTGGGATGAATTGCCTTAAAAAATATATTAATATATGATTTTAATTGTTTAAATCAGGGTATCCCAGCCTGGTCGATATCATCCACCGATGGTCGATTTTAAATGTTGGATGGGTGATGAGCAACAGAACAGAAAATGGCGGGCGATTAGAAATTTTGGTGGCCGATATAGGATATTGTGTATTAAAAAGATATTTCCTCATATGCTACATAAAAAAATATTCAAAGGAGATATTCAAAGAAGCTGCATTAAAAAAAACAAAAACAAAAAAAAACAGGTGGCTAATTCGGAATAACTGGGTCACATTCCTAGATAAGATATAAATATCCCCAGCAAACAACAAATATTTTGGTATTTTCTATAGTTTTTAGAAGGGTCATTAACATTCAAATAGTCCATCAGACGAAATAACACTTTTTTCGGATATAAATCAGATAAAGGAAGACCAAGAACAACTTTGCCAGTAAAATTAAGAAGTTAGCTAAGGATAATTTTTATTTAATATAAAATTGTCTTTACAATTTTTTTTATCAAACTGGCCATCTTGAATTTATCAAGGCAGGAAAAGTGCCAGTCAAAACAATTTACTTATCAATGTATGCTTTTGAATATTTATTATACAGGTAGGCGATGGGAAATTTTCCATGTGAAAGTGGGCGATGAGGAAAAAAAGTTGGGAAACCCTGGTCGTAGTATCGTAGTATGGAGGTTTAAGCCTGACATATATATATATACACAGACGAATGCTCTTTAAGATGGATAAACCACACATCAAATTTTAATTCCCTTTGAAGTTGAAAAAACAAAAACAAAAAAAACAACTAAAAATATGAGAAAACAATGCATTTCACCAATCCGTAATCCTTTGTGATGCATTGAAAATGAATATCTCACTATTAATTGCCTTTAATTTCTGATTACTTGGCTTAAAATATATTATTACGTATTTTTGCATATTAGACTCCATTTTGTTCTGGTTTGTAAAATACACACCCAACCGGTCCCAAAATTGGCGATTTTTTTTCTTTTTTTCCTAAATAACGTATTAAAAAGTTCCTCTTCATGTGTTGTGTCCATTCAGAACGTGGGCTATAATGGCTCTCTACAACTCACTTCGTCGCACTAAGTAAAGTTTGTCAACATCCCCCTCTCCCTATATTCTGAAATCTATTTCCACGAACTCGTTATGTAGGTTAATCATTTTTTTTTTTAACCTATCTTTACTTTAGTAACTATATTAACTAAAGGCACAATTCTTTGGAGAATTTAAATCATCATTTTTTCTTTTTTTTCTCTTTTTTTTTTTTTTTTTTACAAAATCGGAACCCGTTTTACCGAAAATCTGCTCTGAATTGAAAAGTAAAAAACACAGTAAAACTAAGATATTATTTAATTAGAAAAGCTTTTAATTGCTTTTATGAATAATTCTTATTAAAGACAATATTATGAACAAATTTTTGACGATGAATTTTAAAAGATTTGTTTTTATTTTTTTAAAAGTTTTAATCAGAATAATTTAAAATCTTTTAAAATTTAGTTCCAAAGATGTAACTCTTAGGAAAGATTATTATTAAGTAAAACTGTCGAGTTGAAAAATATATTTCTGTTATATTTTAAACTTAAAAAAAAACAGTTGTTTCAAATCAGATTAATTATGATTTAAATCAGTTAATATTCCTCAAATAAAGTTTCAGAAAATTATATTCTATTTTTGGAAGATTTAATAGAGATTTACATTTTTATAACACTTTGCTAAAAATGGCGCTAACTTCAAGAATTTTAGAAATTTCAAAAAAACAATTCCTTTCAATCAATTTAAATTAGTTTTGAAATATAGCATAGTATTTTGTTTATTGGAAATATTAAATTTAATCTCTCAGCTTGAAATTAAATCTAAAATAAAAGATTCCAGAAAGATTTTTTGTTATTAAAAATTCATTTTAAAAGTTAGGTATTGCGTTTTTGCGGAGGGTACTAAAAATTATCACATTATTTCATTCATTTGTGAATAAGTCCTGAATATCCAACAATTATTTGATTTTTGCAAGAATTTCAAAATTAATGTCTTTCACCACAGAAAAAAAGACGCTAAAATTTGCTTTTAAAATATAGTACATTCACTGACGCCAGAAAAACCAGATTTTTAATCAAAATTTCGAAAATATTCAAAAATACTTTGATCCTTACTCTTAATAATATCATGAAGATTTTGATGATAAAACTGTTTTCATTGCGTTTGGATCATGTTTTCATCACGGAATGCTGAATGATTTCGAGAAGGTATCTACTTTAATATACCCTGTGAGTGTCAAATTTTCCAAACCTTCTTTCCTCAATATGCGTCAAAAAATTTTCAACTGTTTCCTTCTGAGTCTATTATAAGTATCTTTTTTGTTTTCGTTTTCCTTAAAACTTACGTTACTTAAATTTTCTGCAAATAGTATTCTCAGTATCCTTTTGTAGAACCACATTTATGTTGACTCAAGTCTTTTCTTCATCGGTGAGGAAATTGTCCAGCATTCACTGCCATATAGAAGGATTTATATTACACAGTAGAGCAGGTCGATTTTGGAACCGTCCTATTGCACTCAATTTTAAAGTTGGGGTATGACATGATAAATAATGATCCAAAATATTTTTTATGCAGTTTTTACTTATTGAATACAGAAAAAAAATGTATATTTTGCTTGTGGTGATTCATAATTAAAATTCTGGTTTGAATATATTTTCCATTCAATGCATCTAATACATAAGATATCAACTTTATTTGGATTTATTCTTGAAAAAGTAAAATTTTGGAATCAGTTTGTAAGCAAAACCTGCGGAACAGTATTTACATTAGTCGGACTATTGTCCTCATCTTTGTCGCCATATTTGTCACAACGTTTCGGACGTTGTACGCTCCGGCCTTCTTCAGGTGGTTGAAATTTCGACCTGTGCCATGTGTCCTCAAGGCACAGTGGATAGAGGCGTTGGTTAGATCCAGTGACAGACCCCAAAAAGTGTGAGTTCAATACCCGGTTAAGGCAGCGGAGAACTTTCAGAGGGAAAATTAGCAGGAGATAACTGATAACTGACATCCATCAAACATGGCACGTGGAACTAGAACAGTCTACCCCAGTGATCGAAATAAAGGGTTCAGTTCGAAATTCCAACCACCCGAAGAAGGCCGGAGCGTACAACGGCCGAAACGTTGTGACAAATATGGCGACAAAGATGAGGACAATAGTCCGACTAATGTAAATACTGTACATAATACCTCATTTCAGAAATATAGGCAAAACCTGCGGAAATTAGGTATTTCTGTGCATTTTTTTCAGACTTTTTTTTTAAACTAAATGCTCAAAAATGGTAAATGTTATTTAACTAATTTTTGATGTCATTACTTATCACATCAAACCGCAGCTTTCACATTGAGTGCCATGTAGATTTTCTATAAAACGTGAAAATCAACCTGCCCTATTACGCAGCAGTTCAGCTCTCTTTGTCTCTAATGAATTTTTTCTATCTCTAAATACTTTTTTTTTTAACTTTTGGAAAATATCTTCCACTATTTCTTGGGATTTTTGTGTCACATTTTCCATCATCTACTCCCAGAAATTTCTGTACTTGCTGGATTCTGATGTCTCCAATTTCTAAATCGCATCCTTAGTTAACGATCACACATTCCGTCTTCTTACTTCTTATAACTAGGATTAGTCCTTTCTGTTACCACGGTGTCTACGAATTCCCAATCACGATAATTCAACCCATACAATTTCTTTGTTCCACTGCGCGATATCTCTAACGTAATGATATTCACTAAACTTCTTTCCAAGAACTGCTGTTTTGTGGAACAGACTCCCAGCAGGATACTTTCCCAATCACTACAATTTGGACCTCTTCAAGTTTAGAGTTAACCGTTACCTTTCTTACATAAGCTCATTAACCGCACTTCATGTTTTTTCTTACGCTCATATAACACCACACAGTAACCCTCTACCTTGAGTGACTCTTGGGCTTTGTATTGATGAACATGAGTCTAAAAAATGTAGTGTAATCAGGTAAAAGGCCGCAATCTTAGGTGGATGCAAAGGTTTCTAGCGAAAAAAATAAAAATAAAAATATTCAGTTTTTGGTTTTTAAAAACTAATGCTGTGAACTTTTGTACATACATCTTATGATTTCTAACTTGGATAAAGTATTGATCTTGGAAAATTAATTAAAAAAAATATTTATTCAGCGTTTTAAAGGATTTGACTAGTTATTTATGTAAGGCTTCATATCATTGGTAGACTTCATTAAACAGTATATAAAAAATATATGTATATTATCATTCAACGCAATGTACAGCGTCTATTACATACGATAGGATTTCGTAGTTGTCGCCTATCGTCGATAGCAGGAAATTGAGATAGATAGATAGATAGATAGATAGATAGATAGATAGATAGATAGATAGATTTAGAAAGAGGAAGAGATAGATAGATAGATAGATAGATAGATAGATAGATAGATAGATAGATAGATAGATTTAGAAAGAGGAAGAGATAGATAGATAGATAGATAGATAGATAGATAGATAGATAGATAGAAAGATAGAAAGGGACTGACATAGATAGAGACTGACAGACATAGATAGACGGAGTGAGATAGATATGAATGGCGTAATATTGGTTGATTAGCAACAATTATATCTTCAATGATCCTTCAGTTAATCCCAATCAAACAAATAAGGATTATGTAATTATGTTAAAGGAAGAATGATATACACAGATAGATTAACAGAATGAGATAGATACATTGATAGATAGATCTGAACAGAATGAGAAAGAAAGAAATAAAGAAAGAGCAACAAATGGAGAACATTTTATTTCATTCAATAAATACATACGGAGATATTTGTAATTTGAAAATGATTTTCTTTTACAAAAGAGCTGCGATTTGGAACTTATGCTGGTTTCAATGATCAACATTTAACTTATCTTTATTTTATTTATATTAATCTTTGGTGAATCCTCTTTAAAAATATTATTTTGTGCTAAAGTTTCCTTCTTAGACTATTGAATATTGCTGTAACATCTGGTCTGGTGCTTTTGCTATGTATTTAGAAATTCTTGATATAATCTAAAGAAGAATGTGCAATGTTATTGGTCCTAACCTGACATCTCGGCTTCAGTCACTTTCCCACCGCTGTAACTAAGCATACCCCGTGCCTTTTCTATAAGTACTTTCATGGTAATTGTTCTGATGAGTTTTTCTTTTTGAAACCTCTGCTTTACGAATTTAAACGCAGTACTAGATTGGCAGTAAAATCTCATCATTTTACAGTTGAAATGGTTAAAAGTAACCGTAAGTTCTATGCTAAAATAATATTGTTGCAATATAAATCACATGCGGACTCTATGGATGATGAACAATCATAAATGTGCCTGAGCAGGCATCCGCAACAGGGATTGGCCAGCGGCCCCAGAAGGCGGAAGCGATTAACCGGATACTATACATAATTTATAAAAACATTATGATTCATTGAGTCATTTATTTTCTATGGCTTATAAACCATTTGCAGGTTATTTAAAGCCAGGACTATTTTTAGATTATAAGATTTTTTTTATATATAATAATGATATAGGAATATAAGTTTTAATAATTATCCTATAGTTGGGGTGGGGGAAGAATTGGATTCATGCCTTTTCCAAGGGTATTTGCGCGTAAGTGAATATAACGAACCCAACTGAAACTGGAACTCCGCTCTTCGATTAACAATTTTAAGCCATTATCTATTACACCACCCGCACACCCAAGTCACTAGGTATTACTAGGTGGTCACCCATCTAGATTAGGCTCGACATTGCTTAAATTCAGTGATCCTACGAGAACTGGTGTTTCAACGTGATGTAATCATAACCTTAAAAAGTTTTATGTATCTACAGGAAATTAAAAAAAAAAAACAGTATATATAGAGTTTGATTTAGATATAGTTTACGTGGTTGCATGCATCCGCTCGGAGACTTGGAACATATTTACCGCGTATAAGCGAATATGCTATTTGCTTTAAAAAAATATTCTAATATTTCAACCGACCCAATTAAAAGAAAGTACACAACAAGCGTGCCATTTGATACACCATGACAGGCCCATTCTGTTGAAATATAGATCAATGACTTATTTATAGATTTCAGAAGTAGACAGTAATTTGTGTCTGGAACAGAACATTTGCTAAGAATGTGGACAATGTTAAATAGAGAGAAATTCTTGAGGCTGACGAATCTTAGCTAATGACTCCTTTTCCGGTGTATATTTTTTTTTTTTTTACTGCCCACAATGAGATCTTTTTTTGGAAACCCGTTCAGTCGGTAGACATTCATTGAGCTTTGTCTAATCTGCTACAAAATCAAAATAGTGCTTTTTTTATATTATTGTTCACCCAAGACAAGGCTCAAGATCCCCTGAAGGTAGAGGATTACTGAATGTGGTTGTTTTAAGGGCGTATAGAGAAAGAAAGAAAGAAAGAAAGAGAGAGCGAGAGAGAGAGAGAGCAAGAGGTGTATATTATGAGGATATACAGAATAGACAACGCTTGACTCTAGACTCGAAGAGATTAAGATTGTAATGATTGGGGAAGCATCCTTTCGTGAGTCCGTTCCACAATGCAACTGTTCTGGGGAAGAAACTGAGTGGAACCTCTTCTTGGCAAATAAAATATAAAAGAAATCAGATGAGTCAACTCAGTGTACGTGGCTTGGTGGGTCCTAGCAGTGAAGGTCTGGACTGGTGGAACCAAAGAATGTAGTTGGTCCAAACATCTGCCATGACAATAGCGATAAAGTAGCGAGAGGCTGGCAACATTTTGTCTGCGAGGAAAGGGGTTGTAGTGTGGAAAATAATTAATTACCCAGAAGGCTACATAAACGCTTTTGAACTCTGCTAAGACTGCAAAGCGATGATTGGGCACCTCCAGTCAAGACGTGGCAGCAATACTTGGGGGCTGATCTGATTCTCGTGGCAAGATTAATCGCTGTGTTTTTGTCGTTAAACCCACTGCCAAAATGTCCGCATTTTTCCCCTTTTATATGACAGGCCCTTTCGGGGCATAGGCCATTACTGACTCTCCACGACTTCCTTTTTTTGTTGCTCTAAGTAATGTTTTACTCTTTACCACCCGCCTTTATATTTGTTCTGCCATTCATTCACACAATTTCGTCAAATATATTATTTGCTGTTTCAACCGGCTTCTTTTGCCTTCAGAATTTCTTGTGAGTGTTAAATTCTTCAAGCTCTCTTTCCTCATTACTTCGATGTATGCATCAGTTATAACAAGTTTAGTATAGAAGATAAGGAAAATGAATATAGAATAGGCTACGCTCGGGTTAGTTTCATCCAACACCACAAATTGTTACAAAACCAAAACATTAATAGAGTCTTTAATAGCCTGGCCGGATCGAGAATTTAATATGGACGTCATGCATGATGCCAAACCCGTTCAGAAATATCTAAACTGTCACCTATATTCAACCGCTTTCTCTAACCAATGGTTAAAAATGGCTTCGAGCTAATGAAGCCTGTAGGTTTTCGTGAGGACCATATTCCTTCGGATCTCTTGGAATGGCACTACAGACTCACAAAGAAATGGACCAAATAACAGTAACCACATCACTTGATGATTTTCAACAGTAGCAATAAATAAAATGGATTACACGTGTAACTCGAAAAGCAAATAATGTCATAATCAAAACGTCGACATTCTACACTACTTCAAACGAAAGGTTAGGAAGAAAACACCCATCAATACTGGAAAAAAGCGACAACAATGGACATGAGAAACCTATTTTCTTGAAAAAATATTTTAATAAAAAAATTATAATTTCAACCGACGATAACACTGTCTGCTCGGTCAATGAATACAAAATGTTTCCTTATAAAGAAACAGCTAATATTACCATTACCATTTCTAATTGTTAACAGCAGTTTCCTTGACATTCATATTTTTTTTATTAAAACTTCCTTGGTTCTCACATATTATGTCCATGTTATTCTCATTCGTCGGTAGAAACACATTTTTTTCGCTTCATTTCTCGCCCCTCTCTCTCTCACTCTCTCTCTCTCTCTCTCCCTTTTTTCACACGCTGGATGCCGTGACGTGTCTCGTTTCCCCTCAGTGGGACTTTTTATCCCCAGCGAACCATGTGTTGCATACAGCACATGAAATTATATCTCTTTAACAATTAATATCGCAAGCCGGTAGACCTGATATACACTTTTTAATAAATAAAACTGGAGCCTCTATTTCAAATATGGAGTATCCATTACAATAACGTTTATAGTAATAAAAATGTCGGGTTAAAATAAATATTTCTTTAGAAATGAATAATAAAATGTCAAGTCGCTTACATGCTCAATAATGTCCTTAATGTCTCACTAAATAAGGTCCTTCCTCAACATCTGTTTAACACCGCTACAGGTTTCCCGCCTTAGCCTTATGGTTAATTAGCTGGTCTCACAATAATTCCGTAATGTACTGAGAAGCATATACTTCTGTTACACAACAAATATTTATTATATAATCACCTTCCTTGTTAATGCATTTAATTTAGCAGTGAATATTAATCACATAATACGATAAAATGAAAATTTTATATCAAAATTCATTAATTCTATCATGCTACGTACTTATTGATCCACTTTCATAGCTCGATCCTCGTAGTTCATAGTTCGATGGTTCAGTACCTGAGTTTAATAAATACCTAATTTTAATAAATCGAATTTTGCCTTCAAAGTTATTTTCAGCGTTGTTAAATAAACAACCGAGATCTCTTCTAATAAGACTACAACCAAATTTGATGTAATTCAACCGACAAGGTCTGTCTGTTTAATTTTTATTCTATTTTTCCAATTATCGAATAAGATGTTGTATATCAAGATCAAAATTGTGGATGAACAATTCGGAGCTCATATTTGTTCTGTTGCCTTTGCTTAAATACTTTCAACCCTCATTCATTATCCCGAACTAGTGGCGATTCTGGAACTCTGAAAGTGGGAGGAGGGCACTTGGGGGCCAAGATTTTTCTGCGGAGAAGTGGGTGCAAATTCAAGCAGAGTCTTTATTTTCATACTACACCACTACTTTATACACAACTTAGAAATGAGTTTTAGTATAACTATGTTACTTCACTAAATTAAACGGAATAACTTTTCATTCATAGTAGTGAAATTCTAATCTATTCTTAGTTCTTAAAGAGCAGAGTCAATTTAACCTACTACTAGCCCCCAAAATGTAAGCTTGATTGAATGGTCGGACTCAGGGTATAGTCGGTAACCGGATAATTTGTAGCGGATGGGTTTAGTTATCGGAGTTTTATATTGATATCTCTAAACTAGAAATATTTTTGTATTAAACGGAGTCAGAGATGTCGTCGCCACTACACTAGTCTCTGTATGTGTCCTTATTTTGCCTGATCTTCGCAGAATGTGAATGGAATAAGAAAAAACGCAAGGGGAAAAGTACTGAAGATCAAATCTTATCAAAATCAGAGACTGATCAGCTCCATAAAATTTTTAAGCTTAAAAAGTTGGGGGGGGGCAACCGAAGGTCCAGCCAAAATCCGCGGGGCAATGATCCAGCCTCCCACTGAATCGCCACTGTCACGAACCATGTGCTGTTGGTGTAGTAGACAAGATTCCATTGGTTACATCCCGGTATTTTATAGAGAGGTGAAAGTTTGAAATAGTGTGCAATGACATCATGTGCAATGGTTAAAGAGAGTGAGGCCGCGCTGAAAAGAACGCACTGAATATTATGATTTGTCATGCATTAAATACGGTGGAGTAATGGATAACGGCACGGACTGAGGAATCGGTGAGTTCGAATCCCAGTCGAATCCGTTACATTCACTTACCTGCTAATACCATTGGAATGGGTATGAATACCCTTTTTCTCCCCACCCCCAGCTATGAGTAAAATAACAGGACAGACTTGGTTCTATAGCCTTGGATGGCAAATGGTTTACCGCAGAAAGAAATGTCACCCAACTGTGGGAAAAAAATCTGCCTCGTCAGTCATATATCGAAAGATACATGATCGCCTAAGCGTGTATCACGCATGACACATAACTGAAATATTTTATACACACTTCAAAATACCGTCACTTGTGGTGACTGATATTTTATTTACTGTAGTTTGTTTATTTTGTATGATAATACCATCTAGGATTTTGAGTTTTTCCTTTCATTGGTTACTGTCGAGAATTTTGGTATTACCCCCCACCTTACTCATGTCTATCTTCTGTTGATAGTAAGATTGTCTCTCTCACTAAGAAACCTCTCCAAATACTTACACATTGTACAAGAAGGGAAAGAGGAAATGTAAAGAGAGGGAAAAAAATGAAAAAGAGAACGAAAGCAGGAAAAGAAAGTGGGAGAGAAACAGAAAATGAGTAAAAAAAAAAAAAGAAAAAAGAGGGCAAGTGAGAATGAGAGTAAGATAGAGAGATAATGAGGGAGAAAAAGATATATACAGAGAAAATATAATGAAAGAGGTCGATAGAAAAAGGGAGAGAGATAAAGTGTGAAAAAGCGATAGACATAAAGAAAATGAAAGTGAGAAAGAAATAGGGGGAGAGAGAAAGTGAAATGGAGAGATAGAGTGAAATATATATATATATATATATATATATATATATATATATATGAATCATTCATTCATACAAAAACAAATATAGAGGTTAATGATTTAAATGGCGAGAATACGTCTTCGCATTTGTTTTTTTTGTATGAATGATTCATGTAATTATAAATTGAACTGCACCTATAATCGAATATATATATATATATATATATATATATATATATATATATAGAGAGAGAGAGAGAGAGAGAGAAAGAGAGAGAGAGAAAGAGAGAAAGAAAGAAATCGAGACAGAAAAATTAAGAGTGAAATGATATATATATATATATATATATATATATATATATATATATAGAGAGAGAGAGAGAGAGAGAGAGAGAATAAGAAGGAAATGAGCGTGGGAGAGAAAATGAGAAATAAAAAGCGGAAAACAGAGAGATAGGGAGATAGAGAAAGAGAGTGAAAAAGAATTTAGATGAGAATTTACCTCTCGTAGCGTTGGAGACCAATTCCCTGATTTGTTATTTATACACTAAATAATTACTAGATACTTTGGAGACAGAATAAATGTTGACCCAAAGCTGCCTCTCCTTTCAACGGAGCCAGTATAGCGTACACTGTATTTACGTGCTTAAACGTTTAATGGCTCCACGTTTTATGAGAATGCTACCCGGTCTGACAAAACATATTATGATTCGATATCACAGACCTTAAGAAAAAAAATAATCAAACGCTGCAATATCAGCTTATAACGCCTGCTTTGTTGAATGCGCTTCTTCTTTACATATCGACATCTCTGTAGTAAACAGCAGAGGTGATGGTATTGAGAGAACGCGGATGACATATAAATTATTGTTTCGTATCCAATCGCTCGCCACGGAATACGTTATTAAAAGTACTATGTGGTAAGTCTCAGCTTTAAAAATAAACGCCTTTTTATAAATATTAAGAAGATTGATGACGATTTGGTCAACAGCAAGCTAGCCAATGAGACATTTATTATAGTTATTAAACTTGTTAAGGGGGCGTTCCTTTTTCTACATTAGATTTATTATTTACTCTTTTTCTTTTTCGCAAAACGTAATGCATACATATGATGCATCATATATTCCCCCGGATGAAATACAAAAATAATTACGAAATATATATATATCTACTAGAATTTGTTTGTAACACGTTGACGCGTTGAAAAGTTGAAAGTTATCGCTGACATTTTTAGTCGTGATTTACAAACTCTACGTTTCGTTCAGTTTCTCAAACCAATCGATGAAATTTGAATAAACTGATTTGTTTGGAAAAATACTTTGACAAAAACCTAATTCACGTTTTAATAATTTCTTTAATTTAATTTTATATGACGTCATGCTAAACAATATTTTTTTTTAAGAAAATTTCTTTCTTTTTAACAGAGAAGAATAAATTCTTAGGATTTCTTATACTTCAGCATGCAACATACAACTGGAGCCAAAATTCCGACTTTTAAAAACGTTTTGAAGCGTTTGGCCTTGTAATTTTTTATAGTTCTCGCAAATCCAGGGTAAACTGGAAACTGGATTCTTGTATAACTTAAAGAAAAGATATATGCATATATATATATATATATATATATATATATATATATATATATATATATTGCATCTTTTAGTAAATAAATATTTGTTATTTTAATCATTAAATAGTTTTTTAAAATAGTGGGAATATTTTGTATGTTAAATAATAAAACTTTTAATTTTTCCAAAAGAATGAATGAAAATTTATTGTACTAAGCTACTCACTTTGTATTCACTTGCCTGTTTGCACTTCTCCCCAACATTTGGTTTCAATCGGTCAATACATGGCTATTTTAGAGGGTGTGACTGACGGATGAATGAATGTCACAGAATTTTATAGATAGATAGATAGATGTGTGTGTGTGCATGTGTGTGAGTGAGTAAGTGGCTGAGAGAGAGAGAGAGAGAGAGAGAGAGAGAGAAAATTCTGATATAAATAAAATATATCTGTCAAGACAATATAAATAAAAGACAAAAAGAAAACTTTTCTTTTCCATTGCGTTTTCGTCTCCTGAGACACTTTATCAAAGTAAATGTAGGGATTTTCTTTTTCAAGTTGTATTTATAAATTCAACTTGTATTTAAAGAAGTAAAGTGAACAAAAAATCGTTAACATTCCGAATTTTCAATTTAAGAAATTTTCCTCCGCTTATTTTTGTTTATAACTAAAAGTTACACGATAAAATCTCTATATTTTTATCACTTAAACGTTATTTTTAGTGGATACCCATATTTGAGTAGACATTCCGTTTATTAAAAAGTATATTTATTTATTTTGTTATTAAAGAGCGCAAATCTTTATTTAATAAAATTTCTCGAACATTCAGACTAGGAGATGAGAATAAATAAATATATTGTTTAATAAATAAACGGATTGGCTACTCAAATCCGTGTACCCACTAAAAATAACGTTTAAGTTATAAACATCTGTCGGATTAATAAAAAAAATCCATTTTAAAAATCTTAACATTAATATATATATATATATATATATATATATATAATGATGATGAAAACGGAGACTTTAGAAACCCATAGTAATATTTTATTTCGCAAAAAGCAAAAAAGGAATCGGTCTCGTCTCATCAGACCAAACGGTTTGAAACGGTTTATAACCATTTGGTTTGATGAGGCAAGACCGAGGAATCGGTCTTGCGAAATAAAATATTACTAAGGGTTTCTAAAGTTTCCGTTTTCATCATCATCATCATCATCATCATCATCATCATCATAATCATCATCATTTGCTATGTTCTTACATTGAGCTCTTTTTTGGATTTATATCTAGCATATATTTAGCAAATATTTAAGAGGCATTACTATATATATATATATATATATATATATATATATATATATATATACAGTGTGTGTGTGTGTTTGTGTGTGTAGGCAGCAAACTTTTACCTGGTTAAAACAATAATGCGAAACGCGAATTGTCCTGTGAAGAAGTGAAGAGCCGATATTTGAAAATGATTTAACCTGTATAGGACAAAAAAAACCTCTTTGATAATGTCATATGAAAATCAAAATTATTCGGACATTGGACGATTTATATTCAAATATGTGCTGGAAACCAAGAATCATGATCCGAAATACAGGGTGAGATGGATAAATTGTCGCCTAAATTACATTTAAAAAAAAAAAAAAAAAAAAAAATGAAAATTACAGACATCTCATTTTAATAGATGTATTTACCAAAATTACACAAAAATGCTAAAGAGAAAATTTATTCAGAAAAATCGCCATTGGTTTCAACCACGGCCTCCAGGCGACTTCGGAATCTCCTTCTGTATGGTCTCTTTGTTTAAGTTGGTGAATGCTGCCATAATCTTTGTCTTCAGTGTTACAAGGAGTTTTGCTGGTCTCGCTCGAGAGTAAATGAAAACTATAGGGAGGGGTAACAGTCTCGCATTCGTCCCCACTCTCATACATACACTCTCACTAAATTTTATTTTTTACTCCTCGAGTTATTTCTTCTGATTTCTTTTTGAATTTGTAGGTCTGATTAATTGGATCGTGATCACAATTCCAATGTAATAAATCATGACCATGGAGTACTAGTGTTTAAGCCTTTTTATTATATATATATATATATATATATATATGACGATTGCGTCTAGCATGAAACAGTCTGTCGCCTCTAAGTGTTGATTTCAATGTTCACTTATATATTTACACGCGCTCTATCTCTGATATTGAGCACTTTATCCCATAAATATAGCACACCTTAAGAGTATATTTCTTCATATATATATATATATATATATATATATATATATATATATATATATATATATATATATATGAGATTCTACCTAACCTAACATATTGTTCCTAGTTTTCACCATGTTTGAAAAGTGTAGAATTTCCACATTTCTCATTGTAACGGTTAGCGATTCGGGAAGAGAAACCGACGTGGTCGTTTCGAATTCAGGCCGAGTTCATTACATTCACTTTCGCAAAAATACCCTGAGGAAAAGTATAAATTCATCTCTTGTCATCACCTCCCAACTATGGGTTAAAAACGAAAACTGAAAAAATACTTTGAATTCAAACCCAGCCTGGATGAACTTTGTCGGGCTATCTTGTCCCAGACACATCTTATAGCTGCAGGACAGGTGGTGAACCGATACGCCTAATGGGTTATGGTGCTTCTAAGGTGACATTTATCATTGTGTGATTACCGTTAAATTGTAAAGTTTGGCTAAAAATATTCTTTTATGATCTCGAAATGCCTCAGAAAAGGCCTTAATTGATTTTCTAGCCCCAGTCACTTTTCTACAATCACTTAACTGTAAGTTCTATACTAACAGTTTCTTTTCTCGCACTTCTCACTTGTGGAACTCTCTTCCGGTTCCACGCTTTCCAGACAATTTTAATCTTCAAAAATTTAAATGCAATATCAATCGCTATCGACTGTCCTGATTGCACTTCTTTTGTTCTCGCCGTCCTTGTAATGTTTCGGTTTTCTAATTTTTCCACTTGTGTCTTAGTGGCTTTACTGCCTTGCTTGGGGTGAGATCGATTTAAAAAAAGTAAGGTCTTCAATTATGCTGTTAAGAATAATGGCATAGCTAAACTAGTATTCCGATAATATTAGTATATTTGAGAAAACGAGTTTGTTCTTTTGTTTTGACTATAGTTTTCTAATGTTCAGTTTCTATCGATATCTGATATTTACTATTTGCACAACATAAGATCTTATGAATTAGGAAGATCTGTTGCGCCAAACCTTTTAAAGAATTTCTGATTTGCCTATCTAGAAAACTAGTATATATGCCTTTTAGTTGTGCTTGAATTTCTGACTTCTAACAGAGATGGGATATATGTCAGTTATCATGATCACATGTCCCGTAAGGGTCATAGGGTGACCACATGTACTGCGTTTATAGCGACAGTAGTTCCGTAGGTGTGTCTAGGGTAAGATAGTCTGACAGAGCTCATCCCTTTCCTTGCTGGTTTTGAATTCAGTGTGGTGTTTCTAGATTAGTTGTTTTACCAAAACCAAAGAGTCCAGTGTTACTTTGCTGTTTATCCACAGCCAGAGGGAATGTATTCATGCCTTTTCCGAGGGCATTAGTGCGAAGTGAGGAAAACAGGCTCGAGCCGAATTCCAACTCACAATTCCAATTCCACTATTTGCACATCCATAACGTTAATTATCTTAGCCACGAATCAGGACAATTTTTTTATTTTTTTATCTTCATTTATTCGTTTTTTTCTTAATTGTTCTTATTTTGGGCCCATTGTTTCTTATTAGTCTGCAGGGTTTGTTTTTTATTATTTAGTTCATCTATTTAGCTTCTTTTTCTTTTCTTTTTCTCGTGTCTCTTGTATCCAATTCTTTCTGTCTTTATCAATTAATTTCTATCTTTCTCTCTTCAAGGTTTTTTCTTTTCGTGATTTACTTTCTTTTTTCTCTTTCTTTTTTTTTTCTACAAATCACTTCTCTCTCTTTTTTCTTTCCAAATTTCTGTCTTTCTTCAATTTCTTTCTTTCACTTCATTTCGCGGTCTTTTTCACTTTTTTGTACTTCTGCACTATCGCTCGCCTTCTCTCTCTCCCTTTCTCTCCCCCTCCTCCTCTCACTCTCTCTTAGTCTCTTTTTGTCTTCAATTTATTTATTTCTCTCTTCAAGGTTCTTCTCCAATTCCACCGTCTCTTTCTTTCTTTCTTTCTTTCTTTCTTTCTTTCTTTCTTTCTTTAGTTGCTCATTGTTACATTCCTTTCTTGACTTATTGGCTAAGAAAACTATCATTAATTACTCATCCGTCTCTCTTTATCTCTCCCAGTTCTCTCTGTTCTCTTTCCCTCTCTCTTTATCCCTCCCCAGCCTCTCTTTTCATCCCTTTCTTTCTTTCTACATTTCTCGATTTTTTTATATTACCTTTTACTCTTTCTCTCTCTTCCAATTTACATACTGTCTCTTTTGCGCATTTCTCTTTTCCCATTCGGATAATACCTCGCCATAAACTTGTTTCTCTCTTTCTTCCTTATTCTTCTCTATACTAACATTTACCCTCTTCCTTTATGCATAGATTATTTTTAATATATACCTTCGACCTATCCTCACATTGACAATGAAAACTGCTGGACCTTCACAAGAAAATGTCCGTTTGTAATTATTATACAAATACACATTTCAGAATATAATATATATACACAGACACGCTCTACACCATTTTTCATCGCCACTTGCTGTTCTCTTTCTCTCCAAAATTAACTGACTCAACGCATTAACGTCTATTTTACCCGTCAACTCTTTTCCTATTTTTAAATACTCTTTCATTCGATCACACCTACAAGAAGGCTGCAAATTTTAGTTTATAACAAGAAAGAAAAAGGGTAACCAGTGCCCATTGGAGTGTCGAAACAGGGTCAAGTGATAAAAAAAAGACGTTGAAAAGGTGGAACATCTTTTGGCTTGTTTTGTTTTTTTTTTACCTGAAAGACATGTTACATTAACCTACTAATCATCGCAACAAAACCAAAGTGAGTTTTTTTTTTTTATTATTTATTTATTTATTTTTAAATTTTTTTTTTTTTTTTTTTTTTTTGGAAACGTTTTGAATAGATGTTTTTTTATCTCAATATGGGGGTTCATTTTTAGGTTATTTAACAAAACACTCAACTTTTTTAGCTTCTATTCTTTGTATCTCACAAGAGATCATTTTTGTAAATACATTTCTGAAAAGAAAACTAAAACAAACTAATTTCTATTTGTTTATATTTTTTTATCAGTCCCTAAAGAAGAATTTTATTGCATGCAGCTTGATTCTTTATTCATTTTCTAATAGTTTATCTTTCATCTTATTCTTATTCTTCGATGTACCGTGTCACTTCAGGACGTAGGCGATCATGGCTCTCCAGAATTTCCAGTCCGTTGTAGCTCTTAATAAATTTTGTCTGTTTGTTATCTCTCCTAAACACTGTTCCACCATCCATTTACTCAAACTCCCTAAGTAGATTATGCGTTGTTTTCCGCTGGCCTTCTTACCTTCAATCTGTCCTGTGAGTGTCAAACTGTCCAAGCCTTTTTTCCTCATTATGTACCGTAGAAATTTCAGCTGTATCTTCCCGATGTTAAGCACATGTTTCCTTTTTGTTACCATTTTCTCTAGAACTCTGTCGTTTCTCACATGTTCAGTCCATGGTATCCTCAGCAACTTTCTGTAGAGCCACATTTCTGGTGCTTCAAGTCTCTTCTTCATCTTTGAGAAGATTGTCTAGCATTCACTGCCATATAGGATGACTGATATTACTGTTGCATTTTAACGCAACTCTCAGAAACTTTCTTTCTTCGTTCTGCGATCGTTGGTGTCAATAACAAGTCTCAGAAATAATGTATTTAGCCTCTAACAAAATTCGAACTCGCATTACATCTCAGATAGACTCCACAAGTTTCGCGTTTCAAGTTCTAAATTCGTGGCAAGCGACTTCTTTGTTTCTGATCAGTTCTATTTATTTTACAATCGTAAAAAAAAGAAGACTTGTTCGCATCACCAAGCAAAAATGTCAAAATTAAAACATAAATAATGGAAAGGCTTCATCTCGAAAAATCGAGCAACTCAGTTTTGTTTCCGTTGTCTAACATTTCAAGCCCAAAATTTATTTGTTGTTTTGGAAATCTTATATTCTTTCGGTAGAATTTACTTTTGAAATGTCTAAATTTTACAGTCAATCGCATCAACTGTTATTAATGTGCTTTCTTCATGACGTATCAAACTGAACTGCATTGACATTATTACTATTTCCTTTGATTTGCATGCACATTTCTTCCGGGTCCCAACCAGAGACAGAAATGGCTCCATGACATCTTCCACTGATCATTTAAATATATATATATATATATATATATATATATATATATATATATATATATATATATATATGTATGTATGTATGTATGTATGTGTGTGTGTGTGTGTGCACGCGTGTGTATTCCCTCACCGTTAGCACAAATCTATAGTTATGCTAAGGGTGATGAAAAAAAGAATGTTTAACTAACGCTATGCTTTTAATAGATATACTTTTTCTTCTCACTGTTAACACAACTATGCTATTGTGCCACTGTTTTATTACGACCAGCATTTAATTTGCGATACTGATGTATATATATATATATGTATGTATGTGTGTGTGTGTGTGTGTGTGAATTATTTGTCTATATTTCTGAGATGAGGTATTATGATTACTTACATTATTTACATCATTCGGACTGTTATCATCATCCACTAGGCCATGTGTCCTCGAGGACACATGCCCTGTGGATAAAGACGTTGGTTACATCCAGTGACTAGACCCCAAAAGTTGTCAATTCAATACCAGGCCAATAGCAGTGGTGAACCAAACTTGGAGAGTTGAGTTAAAGGGAAATAACTGAGACATCCGGGGAAGAGGCATGGCACGCGAAACTAGAATAATCTATCCCGGTGGACGAACTAAAGCGTTCGGTTTGATATTCCAATCACTTGAAGAAGGCCGGAGCGTATAACGACCGAAACGCTGTGAATATGGCGATGAGGATAACAGTAAATGTAAATAATGTAAGTAATGTGAATTATTATTATTATTCTCTTAGATTGTTTACAATCCAAGTCTAGGGAAACCAGTCTGCCTTTCTATTTATCCTATACCTGGGGGAGAAGAGACATATTCATGCCATTCCCAAGCGCATTTGTACGAAAGTGAACGCAACAGACTAACCCAGAATTCGAACCCGGCTTGCTTATTGCACTTTTCGCACCGATATCCATTGCTAGGGAACGTTATAATGCCCATCAAAGTCTTCTATTCATTCTATTATCCACATCTATTCAGTATTCCTATTCGTCGCCTTAAAAGAATATGTAACATTCCTAACATTTAGGTAGGATTAAGGACTTAATAACTTTCATTATTTTGTGTCTATAGCGCATTTTGTCGCTTTTGTCTAAAACAATTTCTTTTTTGGTTTTTCTTTTTGGATGTTGAATCTCTAGTCCTTCATTGATTCGAAGATGTTTGTACAATACTTTCTGATCCTGTCTCCGAATTACAGTTTCATTATCAACTTCTATCGCCATTGTTTTTTCCATTTTTTTAAAAGTTGTCTTTAGACATTTGTTTAAACACGGCTCCATAGGGATATCATCATTACATTTCTTTACAATCACATCTTGTAATTCATTATCATTTTTGGCAAACAATTTCAAATCTTTCACGTAGAACATGTGATCAATAAACTTATTAAATATATTGGTGACTGTTGTAACCTGTTTTATTCAGTTCGTTTGGGAAAAGTACTACAACAGAAGTGAAAGAGAATTTCATTGAAATTGTTGATCTGTAAGTTAACACGTCTAAATTTATCATTAATGTGATTGTGGATTAAAGTAGTTTTTTTTTTTTTCATATTGACTTTAAGAAGATTAATAAGACTGAAAGAAATGTTCATTAATTCTGACGACTTTATGTTCCAATCATACGAGATGATCTCGAAAGCCTTTTTTTGGGAAACTTGAACTTTCAAGAAAAAAAAAACAAACAAAATAAAAGCGTGTATCAAAAGGACAATTTTTCCCTTGACACCGTTATTTTTTTTAACTACCTTTACTCCTCAACAATATTTATTGTTTTAAAAACGATGATTAGAATTATGATAAAAACTAAACATATGAAAGTGAATTTATACATTTTCTTTGTTCTTGAAAATTGACAACAAAATGATAAAGACTTTATTTATTAAATTGTTTATTCAAAATATTTATTATATTATTTATTGAAATGGTTGGCAAAACAACGGCTAATTTCCAACTGATTCGAATTTTATAAAATGGCAAGTAAAGAGTTCCTTATACTTGGTTCACATATTTTAACAATTTAGTAAATGTTTATAAATTTCTGAATAAAAAAATTGTTTTCATATTTGTTTTAATAAATTGATAAATGATAAATATTGCATTGTATTAATTTTAATTGTATTAGTTTTTAAAATGTTGTAAATATAAAATTCTTCTTGTAAATAAACAATCTAATAAATAAAGTGTTAAAATTGTAAATTCTCAAGAACAAAAAATATAAACTTACTTTCATATATTTAGGTTTCATTACGATTCTAATCATCGTTTTTAAAACAATAAAGGTAGTTAAAATAATACCGGTATCAAGGAAAACCCGTTCTTTTGACACTGTTTTTTTTTCTTTTGCGGGCACAAAGGTCAAAGTCTCTTCTTTTTTTTATAGTCTATCCATGCATTGTTTAGATTTTTACTTTACGAACGTCAGTTTTCTAGTAACATTTTGTTGGTCAGCAATTGATCTTTGCAACCACAAAAACATTTTTTTACATGCCTTTTGCTCTTCAGAGATAATGATATTAATTTCACTTAAAATCGATTTGAGCGTTTTCTATGTTGGAGGACTGGCCACGTCATCAATTTTACGGATTAAATAGTTAATGTCTTTGCTTGGCATTCTGGATCTCTCTTTCGCTTATTGGTAGCATTAGAAAACAGATTTGTCGATGCTTTGTGCTCAGATAGAAGAACAGTTAACCAGAAGTTACATACCGTTATTTATTCCTAGAGATTTCCATTAAAATAAATAAGTAAAACAATTATCAGGTATACGTCTTTAACGTATATGTTCTTCCATTCATGTTCATCTATCTCTCAAGGCTTGTGGCAATATCACGTGGAAAGTTAAACAACGTTAAGCCTGGTCATCTAGATGAGTGACTGCTTGGGAATGCCAGGTACGTAAGCTAGGGTGTGCAGATGATGTAATGGATAACGTCTTGGAATTCGAAATCAGAGAGCAGAGTTCCAATTCTTGTCGGGTTCGTTAAATTCACTTACGCGCAAATACCATTTGGAAAAGGTATGAACCCACCTGTTCCCCGCCCCCACTCCAGCTATGGGTCAATTAGTAGGACCTTTATCGGTAAATAATTATTATCTCTAAAAAAATCCTTCTAATCTAAAAATATTTTCTGACTTTAAATAACCTGCAAAAGGTTGATAATCCGTTAAAAAAACAAATCAATCTATCTCTCAATGTTGATAATAATATCAGCTTCGTTGATTTCTCCATTTCCCTGTATAACTTTTTTGTTCGTTTTGAAAGTGTTTGTAAAATTTATTTTATTTTCTCATATCTTCTCGTCGTGTTTTTACTTAGATACGTTGAGGCACGTGTGCGACAAAAGAAATAAGGAAAAGATAAGCAAGTGGAATAACAAGAAGTTTAACTAAGTTTTATATCAAAGAAAAAAGAAGCGTTTTATTATAATTTGAGTGATTATGGTCTGCAGCTAAAAGGAAAAAACATAGAATTTAGAAATACTTCAAAATGATTTTAGTCAGGAGTTGCTAGGTTTTGTGGTATAGTTTACATATCAGGTCGGCGAATAATAGTAAACGGAATGCTCTGAAGCAGATTTCTGCAACAACTGACTTTGCTAGTGAACTTGTTTAATTTTGTCGCCAACCAACGAATACAAATACCCAGATGAAAGACCTCCACTTGTAAGGTCATCTGAACACATCAAATGACCCAGAACTCAGAAAAGTTTAATTCATAAAAAATAAATTTGTTTTAGGACATCTTTTGCAAGTATGGTATGTCATTTTCTTCATATATTTACGTCTCATTTTTAACAATTTCCTGCGTTCGATTTGTATTCCTTTTCATGCGTCATTCAAATCTCTCTCTCTCTCTCTCTCTCTCTCTCTCTCTGTTTATATAATGGATCGGATTTCCTACATTTTTCAACCGATTTCAACAAAACTTCACAGGACTATGTAAAATTACCTTGCGGTGGTTCTGACAGCACCAAAAATTGAAAAAAACACAATTGTTTTTGCACGAAATCAATTTGAAAACACGATTAAGAGGCATCTCTATCGCGTGAATGAAAGGGGGACAACTCATATCGAGTTATACTTATAAAACCCAGGTTGTTTGTGTGTGTGTCTGTGTTCGTTTATATATGGGATCGGATTTCCTACATTTTTCTACCGATTTCAACAAAACTTCACTTTTTTTGGAAGGTAGTGTTTCTTATTGTCTTGCAACTTTTTTCTTTATTTTTACATTCAGAATGCTTTTAAAAAATCCATTTACAAGACAATTGTTTATAATGAAATTCTTTTCAATCGGTAGACTCATAACGATTGAAAACAATGCTTTTGTTTGAGTTTGGGTGTGACCAATTCGTAAAAAAAAAAAACAAAAACAAAAAACTAAGTAAGACATGCGTGTCCGTCAACCTTAAACAATAATCTTTGTCAGTTTTATTTTTCAGTTTTTATGATGGTCGATACTTGATCTATCTCTTACTGTTACATCCCCGGGCAACGCCGGGCTCTACTGCTAGTTATGAATAAAAATCGTTTAATTTTTTGTCAACACTTTCAACGCTAACCATAAAACTTACCTTGACCATAAAACTAAATGATATATATAATTTTCAATAGTCAAGTTTGCTTTTGTTTGTTCTTTAATTCGGTAGTAGAAGTAGCAGCCACCAAATAAGTCAGTGTTATTTGTTACTTCCCTTTGATATTTTTTTCCTACATCATAGTCAGTTTATGAACCAGTAACAAACATTTACTAAACAATTTTGGTATGCTTTTGAATATTTATTAAACAGGTGGGCGACGGAAAATTTTTCCGTGTAAAAATGGGCGGTGATTTAGGGCGATTAAGTCAGTATATATTTTTTAATATTTTTAACTGCTTTATTTGCCATTTTAATCATATTCACTTTCTGTTGAAGCATACCTACGGACGATAATGGGTATGTCCCCATTCACATAAATACAGTAGTAAATACTGTTGGTCTGCAGTCGGCGATTCATTTCCAGCTGCGTTGGTCAAACTCTCTGTCCCTGGTCAGAGAGGATCCCCAGACGAGGCTATGACGAAGGACAGAAATACTATTGTGTATTTTTATTATTATTTAATTGCATAAAGAATTAATTACAGATATACTCACAACTTTCGACTTATAATTGAACTATGCCAAGGACAAAGTTATGGTCAAAGATACAAACCACTGGGAAGACTGGGTTCGTGTCTTTACCAAAAATATTGTGAATGACGTCAGTGGGCGATAAGAGAATTTGAACTTTTCTCGTCAATCCCGCTTTTAGAGTGATTAAGCTTCTTGCATCGGTTATCATCAGCAGATATAAAGATCTATGCACTGCCTGCAATTGAGCTGCAGTTTGGATTACAGCCACTCCTCACTTAACGACAACGGACTTATGACTGGCTATAAAAATAAATAAAAATCCGAGCTGTCGTTACTGTGCTATTTTTCTTTTATTGTGATTGTTTTCTCTTTCTTCAAAATGAATCAAAATTAATAAAATCAAATGAATAAGGTGAAAAATAAATACAAAATTACTCCTACTGTATGTGCAGCATACAAACCTAATAACTGTACAGAATATAGAACTGTTTTTCAATTACTTTTTTGTATTACGTTTACTGTTCAGTTCACTACTGTAGAAACATTTAGAAATAAATTAGAAATCACTATTTACATTATTCGGACTATTGTCTTCGTCTTTGTTGCCATATCCATCACAACGTTTCGGCCGTTGTACGCTCCGGCCTTCTTCAGGTGGTTGGAATGTCGAACTGAACCCTTTACTTCGCTCGCTGGGATAGGAATCAGCACATATGCTAAACCACAAAAATCTCCTGAGCCGACCAATCATAGAAATGAATACAATATGAGGACCAGTAATAAGGAGTGCCAGAGAAAAGCAATAATAACAACGAAAATTACAATATGAGCTCTGGTAAAAAAAGTGCAATAATAACTGTAAAAATTGCAATATGAGCACAGGAAAAAATGACGGTGAATGACATTAAGTTTATAAGTCCCAGAAATTCATACACAGATGCCCTTAAGGACACATGGCATAATGGATAAAGGTATTGGTTAGATCCCGAGACAGGACCTGGAAAGGCAGTGGAGAACTTGGAGATGTGAATTAACAGGAGATAACTGATAAATGACATTAGACATGGCACGTGGAACTAGAACAGTCTACACCAGCGAGCGAAATAAAGGGCTCAGTTCGACGTTCCAACCACGTACAACGGCCGAAATTTGATAAATATGGCAATAAAGATGAGGACAATAGTCCGTATAATGTAAATAGTGTACATAATACCTTATAGATAGATATTAAATTAGAAATATTACAAATGGTGCAAAAGTAGGATTAAAGGCATCTGGAGGCGGTTGACACAAACCCATTACATTGTATACCGGAAATAACGGTCAGCTACAACTTCTTACTTAGCGACCAGCTCCAGGTCGTTGGAACGGAAGCCGGTGGTTAGGTGAGGAGTGGTTGTTCATATGTTTAAATACCTTAAGTGAAGTGCAGTCAGTACGAGACATAAAATGAGATAGAAGACATAGTGTCAACGGGATTCTAAAAATGGCATTGCAAGAAAAATATAGATATTAAACATACATTCCAGTAATGTCATGGACGGATTATTCAACAGCTGTCATTCTCGTTATTGGGAGGAGGAAAAGGAGGAGGAAGAAAGAGAGAAAGACAGAGAGGATTAACTGAGGCTCTTCAAACAAACTGGTTAATAATTGGTCAAATCTACTGGACATTTGTGTGCACTTGTGCATGGTTACAGAAAATGGGTTAGGTCATTGTGAAAATATTTTCTATGAATATATGATTGCTGACATTTATTCAATCTTACGACTGCAAAATGAACGTAATTATGGGCAGGAAGACTCGAACAACTATCACTGTCACCAGCGAGGAATACGCCTCTGTAGTGGCTTTAAGTCGTTTATTCAAGTTGTTCTCCTCATCTTGGTTGTTGTGATCACGACGTTTCGCTCGTTCTATTCTACGACCCTCTCCAGATGCCTTTCATAATTTCGATTGAATAAAAAGTTAAACTCGAAAATTCAGAAAAGTTACCGAAAACTACAAAGACCTAATGAAAGCTGGTGGCATAACGGCCGAACGGACAACAGTTTGAATCAAATAATGCATATTACTGTTGTGATGGATGTGAATCTAGTTAAATCTAACTTTCTTTCTCTGTCTCTCTTTTTACATACACACACGCGTACACACACACATGGTTTGGTTTGGTTTGTTTTGTTTTACGGCATATCAATCACAATGGGTTATTTAATGCCGACAAAATTTCGTAGCTGGTAATATTTTTTATTAAAAAAATGTATAGTTTGGTTTGTTTTGTTTTGTGGCATATTAACCTGAATGGGTTATTTAATGATGACAAGATTTTTATTTCTGGTAATATTTTCTTTTTTCAAATATTTATTGCTGATACTAATTTAAAAAAAAAAAAGTATTTCTGGTATTAAAATCTATTTTTACACTTTCATAGTGTTTTGAGTCAGGTTGCGGGGTCAACTATTTGCCTAGGTGCTACCACTCCGGATCAGAGTGGACCTAAGAGGTAGTTCCACGCTTCTCAAAACCTCCTGATCAGAGGCCTCGCTGTTGGACGTAGTTTATCGTCTTACCCAGGACGCGGATGTAGTTTATCATCATACCCAGGACACACACACACACAATCCATGAAGCCACCTGTTCTCCCCCCAGCTATGGGTCAATTAGTAGGACCTTTATCGGTAAATAATTATTATCTCTGAAAAATTCTTCCAATCTAAAAATATTTTATGACTTTAAATAACCTGCAAAAGGTTGATAATTCGTAAAAAAACTAATCAATATATCTCTCAATGTTGATAATATTATCAGCTTCGTTGATTTCTCCATTTCCCTGTATAACTGTTTTGTTCGTTTTGAAAGTGTTGTTTGTTAAAGTACCAATTATTGATAAGGGTTTTTTTATATTTTTTAAGGGGAATTATTTTAGATGAGGAAATGGGTATAGCTCTTTCGATTAGGTTATTAATGACAGCAGTTTTATATTTACAGTATTTACATTAGTCGGACTATTGTCCTCATCTTTGTCGCCATATTTGTCACAACGTTTCGGCCGTTGTACGCTCCGGCCTTGAAATTGGAATTTCGAACTAAACCCTTTATTTCGATCACTGGGGTAGACTGTTCTAGTTCCACGTGCTATGTTTGATGGATGTCAGTTATCAGTTATCTCCTGCTAATTTTCCCTCTGAAAGTTCTCCACTGCCTTAACCAGGTATTGAACTCACCTTCTTTTGGGTCTGTCACTGGATCTAACCAACGCCTTTATCCACTATGCCATGTGTCCTGGGTATGAACTTCTGAGTATTATAAACCTAATGTTTTCAGCATCATTTTTACCAGTGCTCATATTGCAATTTTTGCTGTTATCATTGCATGTCTTTACCAGAGTTCATATTGCAACTTTGTTATGATTGCTTTTCTCTGGCACTCCTTATTACTGGTTCCCATATTGTATTTATTTCTATGTTTGGTCGCCATAGGAGATTTTTGTGGCCTAGCATATGTGCTGATTCATTAAGTTTACGGATTTTCCAATGGTGTTCCCTGATGAGGACAATAGTCCGACTAATGTAAATACTGTACATAATACCTCATCTCAGAAATATAAACAGTTTTATATTTGTTAGGGCATTTACTGTTGTAGTTTAGAGGGCAAGGGTTAGAACTAGTAAGCTTTAATAGAGATGTAGTAAAATATCAATTTTAGCCAATGAAAATATCAAGAAATGGGATTTTTTTATTGATATTTAGTTCATAAGTGAACGTAAGAACGAAATTTAAAAAAAAAATTTTTCTAAGTGCCTGCCTCTTCAAATGTATATGAAAAATAAACAAAAATCAAATCTCGCTTACTCTTTGCCTACGTCACAACACTCACTAGTTCTACGAAAGTCACCAGTCTCTACCTTCCCTGATGATGGCTTTCGAAAGTTTGAACAATATTATCTGTACTTTTCCTTCGAATGAACTTCGGAAAATTTCTGACAGAAATTCCCCCCTTGTTTGAGAAGAATTATTCGTAAATTGGAAAAGTGGATCAGTAAAATTAATCAACACAAAACGTATATATATATATATATATATATCTGTGTGTGTGTGTGGATGACTATGTGTGTGTGTGTGTGTATGTTTTAAGAATTTGAGTAAATGATCTCGACTGAGCTACACATGAAATGATAATTGAAAGAAACGTTCATGAAAGTATAATATTTCGAAAAAATATACGATAATGCATTTGGCCGATATATGATCTCATTATTATAAACAACCACGCAAATTCATACACACGCAATTCATTTTTTCGTCTTGGATCTGATGAAGCCTAAAATGCGGGGAAATGCATTATCGGATATTTTTAGAAATATACTTTTATAAACGTTTTCAACTGTCATTTAATATATATATATATATATATATATATATATATATATATATATATATATATATATATCAATCATAATTTTGGTTCTCAACAGTCGAGGTGCAACTAAATGCGCCGAAACGGAGTTGCAGTAGTGAGTAAATTGTTTTTGTCTTTATGAAAAATATAACCCACACACACACACACACACACACACACACACACACACACACATATATATATATATATATATATATATATATATATATAAAAATCATAATAAATATTGTTCTACTATCTGTATTGAGCCCTTTTTGAATTAATGCTGTGAACGTTACAATTTATATATTATTTTCGTTCTCATTACATTCGGATATATATATATATATATATATATATATATATATATATATATATATATATATATATATATATTTCATTAAAGACGACTGACAAGGTACTGCGATTAAGCTTTTATTCAGTTTTTAACACCTTCACAGCTGTCTACACCCGTTGGTGTGTAAACATGTTTAATGGTCCGGTCCTCATTGTCTTAGGACGACGTTTTAGCCACGGGGATAACTCTGCGCTGCTCAATGCTGACTCTGGTTCAAGCTCTTTGTTGTTCGCTTGCTGCTTCGATCCACACCAACTCTGCCAACGTTGTGTTCTTGATCTCAGAGCAGTGAGAGATCGAATGTCGTAGTAGTGCTGGTTCAAGACGTGGTGTCTGCCATATTAAGGAAGAAATATCTTCACAACGAAAAAAATGGAAAGATTCATGGGGTTAATCTTCAATTGGTTTATATAGTTCTTAGTACAGCAAAAATTAACATTTCCAGCATCAACCTCTCTAGTGACACTATGCCTTGCCTAAAAATTTGGGTTTAAAGTTCTTCGGAATCTAAAAATCTGGTGGAAGCTGACGTGGATTGCAGAGGTGCTCGATGCGAGTTCTCAGCCCAAGTCATTGAGCTCTCAAAACTATCTGCTTATATGCACTTCAGCCCAAAACTGCGGTGGGGCCGAAGGGTTCTTGGGATTCGTTGATTTCCACATTAATTCTAATAAGGGTTCTTTGTTTCCTATTTCTACTTTCTTAATCAATTTTCCAAATTTGGGGAATTATCCATCTTCCCGGGTGTAGTTGCAGGGATTGCTCCTTCCCTAACTCCAACCTCATTCACTTCACATCTCGCACCACCTCTCTACACAAGCGGCGCCAAATCCTCCTTCTTTCTCTTTCCTTCTCAGCATTCCACCTCAGCCCATCTTTCAAGACCGGCACAACTCTCTTTGTCACAAATCTGATTTTCAAATCGTGTGGCTGAAAGGGCGTAGTTTATTGTAATCATTAATTTGAATCCAACTGCCTCCTCACAGTAGAGATAAAATTATCTCTCCATTCTTGGTATTATTTGTCCAGCGAAAACACAAACCAGATCACCCTCTCGGCAATTCCAGAATCAGTTTTCATAACTTCGACCCTAACCAAAAGGGTTCCTTTCTTTTTTTATTTCCCAATTCGTTTTCGTCAACGAAAATATATTTGTTTGCTTAAATTCTCAAGGAAGAGATAAAATTGTTCTCCAAATCAAATCTGTTTTCGTCTGCATGCTAGACGCTGGATAGATAAAAACAATAAACGTTAGGAGAGAAGAAATCCAGGCGGTCCCATTTTCACCAAAGAAGATGTTTCCACTCTCTCTCTCCCTCCCCCTCTCTATCTATCTATCTATCTATCTATCTATCTTGCAGCTTACATTCCATTTTGGACTTAACCCTTTTCTGCTCAGAATCAACATTTAAGCTCCTCATGATACCAGTGTCACAATTCTATTAGCCATTATCAAGGATGTTTTATTTTTAACTGAATTTGTAGATTTTTATTTGTAGATTTTTTATTTTCTAACCACGGTCAAAACATTGTGTCCGTGTTCATAGATGATGTTATTGAATGTTGGCCTTTTTATTATAAATGCTTCCATGCTTACATTATATATATATATATATATATATATATATATATATATATATATATATATAACGTATGATGTGACTAATAATGCGAGACACAGTGCATACAAGCAGAACACACACACGTATACATATATGGGCGTGTGGGTAGAACGTTCATTTTTCCACCTTGTTTGAATCTCATCATGTTCGATGACATCGTAGGAAAGTGCCTGAAAACCATACCACAGATTAACCTCAGCTTTGTAATTAAAATTGGTGATCGCAACCGAAGTTTTGAACATGCTGGCTTTGTTTAAACTGTGGATCACGTCAAATTATTTACCCTCCCTCCCAGAAAGTTCCGCTTAGCATAGTTGGGGTATAAATCAAAGGTTGTCAGTTTGGGCGTTTAACAAACAGAAATGAGCCTGAACAGGTCTCTGTAATAGGGATTGGCTAGCAGGCTATTATATATATATATATATATATATATATATATATGAAGAAATATAGTTTTAAGGTGTGCTATATTTATGAGATAAAGTGCTCAATATCAGAGATAGGGCGTATGTAAATATAAATAATAAAAGTAAACATTGAAAGTCATTCACTCACAGGCGACATGCTGTTTCATGCTAGACGCAATCGTCAAGCTGCGAATTCGTGGCCTGTCGCCTCTGAGTGTTGACTTCACTGTTCACTTTTATATATACATATATGTGTGTGTGTGTGTGTGTGTGTGTGTGTGTGTGTGTGTGTGAGAGAGAGAGAGAGAGATTTTTTCTTATTAATATAAACATTATATTTGGTGAGTACAGGTATTTGAATAAATATTCCTGTTTTGTTAAATGGTGAACTTAATGTCTACCGGCCTAGGGACCAAGAAGTCATACCTAAATATATTGGTTGGTTTTCCTGTAAAATTTTATATCTTATATATATATATATATATATATATATATATATATATTCTTGCATTCGATGTTTCTAAATTGTGTATAATTCTGCATTGAGACTAACTCTCTTTCTAGTTCAATCTCTCTTTATTTCAAGTTACTAACAAACCCCCACCCCACCTCTCTCTCTCTCTCTCTCTCTCTCTCTCTCTCTCTCTCTCTCTCTCTCTCTCTTAAGACCTCAATTGTGAATTTAACTCTGTAGTTTCAGATCAATGTTCGAGGCCTGGGTTAAAACCAGCATTCTGAATGATGGTTTTCGAAGAAGTCAGGATGTTTACACTCAGCAACACAATCTTCCACTAATATTTTCCCCACTCACTAAAAATCTGTACACACATTTGTTTGTAAAATCCGCAATACCTCGATTGTGTAATCATCTGTATATCTACTTGTCGATCGGTTAGTGTTACGACGTAAACGCCAAGGTGAGATTGAATGCTGTATGCGTCTACATGTGTCAGTTAGAGATCGTATACTTGCGTGCGTGACAGAAAAGATAAAGAAATGTGAAGAAGAAGAAAAAAAGAGATTAGGAGAAACAATGGAGGGAAAAAAAGAACAAGCATGAGAGATATGCGGTGGTGGGGGTGGATCTAAAGTTGGTTCGGTGAGGGAGGCGCTCGAACAGCTTTTATGTCAACAGCGTCCGACAAAACATGTATGTAATTTTATTGGTGAAACAATGACAGACTTTCACAGAGAGGCTGATTTATTTTATGCTTGATAGACATAGGTCGGTTGTTAAGCGGTTGAGTCAAGTCCCAGCGGTTGGATTTAAAGTTTTTAGCTCAGCCTAAAAGAGAATATACAGAGATAAAGAGAGACATATATATGAACAGATAGATAGATAGATAGATAGATAGATAGATAGATAGATTCGACCGGAAATGACGTGAATGAAGCAAATCCCTAATTCAATGATGAAGGGTCTCAATTCAGCATAATTCAAGGGAGGCTTGTATCCTTCGGTTGGCTCCAAATTAGGACACGTTGCTAGTGTGACTGACCGTCCAGGTACTAAATAATAAAAGGGATAAAAATGGATGGTACGAAATTTGAACATGTCTGGTCACTGGATACACCAGAGTGGATAAACTTTTTTAATAATGATATATTCTTGGATTACAAAGAATTTGTATCAAGAAAGGTAAGCAGACGATTATATCTTTTATGTGTGTGTGTGTGTGTGTGTGTGTGTGTGTGTGTGTGTGTGTGTGTGTGTGTGTGTGTGTGATTAATACAAACATGAAATTTGTCACTAAGATGATTAACGTTATATTCAGTACCACGACTCCAGAGTTTCGTAGACGACCCTTTTTTGTAATCGTTCGGTCCACTCGTCAGGAGCTATCAGCAATTGACCCATCATCGTTATTTTTATATTAAGTTAAATAAAATAATTTATGCGGTTTTTTTTGTTGGTACTAGATTGATTTTTTCTTCATTTTGTGTTTATGTGTGTGTATGTATCTACATGTGTGTATGTATCTACATGTGTGTAGTACTTATATATATATATATATATATATATAACGATATATATATATAAATTGCGATTGCATCCAGCATGAAACAGCCTGTCGCCTCTGAGTGTTGATTCAATATATATATATATCCTTCACTTGCTCATTTGATAATAGGAGTGAGGAGCACAAATAAAATATTCAGCAAGTTTAATGTTAATTCCGATCTTCTTCTTCTTCTATATGCAGTTGGCGATCATAGCTCTCAACAACTTCCTATCCTTCGTGAATCTAATTTTTGTCTCCTTTCTATCGCCGTTAATTCCTGTTCTACCATCCATTTACATAATTCCGTTATGTACGCTTACTCGCTGTTTCGCCCTGCTTCTCTTGTCATTGAAGACAATGAAAATGTGGGTCTAAGTAGTGTCAGCTTTTCCAAGCCGTCTTTCCCCATGATATGTCCTGGAAATTTCAACTGTCACGGTTTGATTCTAAATACAAACATCTTTTTTGATTCTATTTTCCTTAAAACATCTTCGTTGTTTATATGTTCCGTCCATGGATTTTCTCAGGACCATTTCCTAGAACAACCACATCTCAAAGTCTTCTCTTCGTCTGTTTGGAAACTGTTCAGCATTCAGTAGATGATTTGATATTACATAGCAGTTTTTCTTCTAACGAAATTTTCCTGTTTTTTTTTTTTTTAGTACTGATGTAAAAATTGATACAATAATAATAATAATAATAATAATAATAATAACAATAACCAGTTGACTAAATTTCCTGTGGTTTGAGGCATCATGCATTTCTGTTCATGAATAGGATTCGAGCGGCAGCATCATGGCCGGGTATCAATAGTATTTATTATTTTTTTTTAATTTGAAGGATGAGGTAATCAACCTGAAGGTATTTCTAACTGAACCCCACCTGGAAGGTTATGCGTTGCTCTTATCAAAATATCTCCCTATATCGCTCCCATCTGGCTGTGATGCACGTGCGTAACATAGTCTTATCGGGCTTGGTATCAAAATGAGTATATTGGGCTCCGTATACCCGGGCCAGCGCGTCTACCTCCGAACCATGAGAGCCAGTGCTTTGTGACTCTCGCTATTTTATCAAAATTTGCTTTTTATTACCTACATTTGTATACGTTACAAAATAAGCTAAGCACAACTGGGTATTAAAGGATGAAAAATGTTGACATCATTCTGGTTTTTTTTTGGGGGGGTCGTCCAAATCTGTGTATTTGTTTTGCTCATGTTAAGTATTGAAAAAATACTTTATAAAATCCACTATTTTTTTATCCATAATGTTGAATATGTTAAAATTATTCAACTTTTTCACAATAAAAATTTCAAATTGATGTTAAAAATTGCCACAAAACATTGTTGATTATTTAAGATGGAATAATCTCTAATTTGTATTTCGATACATTTTTATTTATTTTTAATTTTCCTAATTGAATTGTACACCTATATTGCATATAATCCATTATTGTACATAATTAGGTTACAATAAAATTTGTATTTTATATTAATACTTTAGGAAAATTGAGATGTAGTAGAATGTAGTGTGGGGACGCATCATAGATTAAGGGAGTCACGAGACTGATCGTGTATTTGTACTCCAGCTATGTCACTCAACAGCAACAACAATAATAATAATAATAAATATAATAATAATAATAATAAGTACAGCCCACACCTTACGAAGGGCTTTATCTATGTAATTTAAATTTTTTTTTTCTTCTTTTTTTTTTTTTTTTTTTTTTTTTTTTTGTCAGTGGAAAGTGTCATGACGCCATTTCTAACCTTAGGTCCCTGGGCGGGACCCGGAAAGAAATGTGTAAACGCCAGAAATCAAAGAAAATGATGATGATAATAATAATAATAATCAATGTCGATCTCCAGAAAACTGCCATCATTTACCCTGCAAGAATTATCCGAAGAAAAGTTCTTGTGTTGTGAGGAGTCTTGTTGACATAATGTCTCAAGAACAAAATGTCCCTTAACTACGTCAATATGCCACACCAACATAATTATAATCTTTAATCAATGCTATAAAAACGGACATATATATTGCCATTTGTCTTCCTTGTCCATTTTCCTCTCATTTTAATAAATATGTCAGTTTTTATTGCATTGATTAAATTCTTTAACTGCCAAGAAGTACTTTGAATTCCACAACGGAAGTATGTTGACTATCTTCGTGAACCAAGTGACAGCAAGTTTTCTCACCTCAGAAACTGCTCGTCAATATCCTTTGTATTAGGCACCGTTTAATTTCTCCCTTCTTCTTTTCTTTCTCCTTCTCCGTCCTCCACCATTCCTCCCACCTCCTCCTCCTATTTTTCTTCTAAAATACTCTTACCGCCAATAAATGACTGATATGTAATTGATTTAATTGATTTTACAACTGTGTTGTTTATACCTTCTACATGAGCAATCACGGGTTTCATCATCATCATCATCATCATCATCATCATCATCATCATCATCATCAGTTGCTTGATCGGGTGTGGCCGTAGAGTCGCAACGCGACTGAGCAAATGACCAGCTTCCTCCACGTGTGTCGGGTGCGTGCCAATGTCTGAGTCACTGTGAATAATATTCCAGCATAATTTTATCCGTTCAATTACCTCTATTATCGCACGTAAAAAATAGTACTACTCTTTGAATCATTAAAAGTGAAAATATACCAAGAATTCTAACACAAGCAACCTGTAATTCAAAAAAAAAAAAATGAAAGCAATATTAAAATAATTTTACGATTACATTCGTTACATTTTCTGTATGAGTAATCTAGGATTTTGATCTATCCAATTATTTCTATTAAGAAAAAAAATCTCTTTATAAAACCATTAAATTTTAAATTATCCAAAGGAGACTATCACTTAATAAAAGTAATAAATGGCAATGTATTATCAGACTGATCTCACTTACTAATATAGTATTCCGTTGTTACGGTAACACTAATAATATTCACTTATTAGCGTCGAGTAAAGCCTCATGTTATTACAACAATGAAATATCTCATTACTAAGAAGAGAAGGTCAGGCTGCGTGACCGATAAATATATATAGTAGCTTTGTATTTTATATTACCGAATAGAATTTGCTTGTTTCTATGTTCGTACTTTGCCCTTTCTGGTCAATAAACTGTTTCTTCCATATAATTTGACGGAATCCTACCTTGACTCGAACCGCTGACTTGAAGAGAAGTAAACAAATGACACAGACATTATACCATCTTTCTCTGGTTAAATTATTGGATGAAGTTAAGTAGGACATACTAATATATGAGTTTCTTTTTGTAACGATTTGAATTCGCCACTTATATTTTTCTGAATAAAAACTGCTATAAAATCACGAAAAGTAAATTTAATAGTTTCTTCAATTTTTTATGATATTTTAGCTAAATTTAAAGTTTAAAAATCAACCTAAAGTTTAATAATATACAAGGTACTTACTTCCTAATGTATATAAAAATAACCACCAAATAAGACGGTACCGAGCGTTCTGGAAAAATAAGGAATGAGCTTGTCAGATTTGAATTTCTGCAACGCTGGCTTATAACTGCATGGACGATTCTTCTAGAATGAAATACAAATGTTATGCATTACAATTAACTATGAAACAATACAGAACGGACTCAATTGAGAGACATGCATCAGTTCAAAAATCAAAACTAATTTTTTCTTTCAAATAAGAAAGAGTCAAAACACTCTGTTTATGAACCGGTAATCTATTTACTTCTGTATTATTATTATTATTATTATTATTATTATTATTATTATTATTCTCTTCTTCTTCTTCTTCTTCATCATCATCATCATCTTCTTCTTCTTTGTGCCGTTGCCCTTCAGGACGTGGGCAATCAGGGTTTCACAAACTTCCTTTCCTTTTGTAGCTAAGACATCCTTTTGCTATCTCTCCTAATCCCTATTCTGCCAACCATTTACACAAGCCCGCTAGGTAGATTACACGCTGCTTTCCACCATCGATTCGACATATATATAGACTTGTATCTATAGTCTTTCTACTACCAAAAAAGAACTTGAATCGCATACTTCACAACAGATTATATCGAATCAATCGCCAGGTCTTCTGCTAAGAAAGTTGATTCACTGTGTTGTTCTAGACAATTTTTCGCGTCAGAAACTATCTTACACATTTATAAGTATACCATTCGTCCATATGAATATTGCTCCTACATCCGATCTGGTGTTTCTGCTATGTCTTTAGAGATTCTTGATAAAATACAAAGTAGACTTTATAATGTTATCAATCCTGACCTGGCATCTCGGCTTCAGTCACTTTCCGACCGCCATAACATAGCTTCTCCGAGCCTTTTCTTCATGGTAATTGTTCTAGTGAGCTTTCCTCTTTGGTACCTGGACGTTATGAATTTAAGTGTGCTACTAAATAGTGCTAAAGTCTCGTCATCATATAGTTGGAAGGGTTAGATGTAACCGTAAGTTCTATGTTAACAGTTTCTTCTATTGCGCTTATCACTTGTAGAACACTCTCCAGGTTTCTTGCTTTCCAGTCAACTTTGATCTCAAAAATTTAAATGCAATGTCAATCGCTATTTTCTGTCTTCTTAATCCCTGTTCTCTTTGGTTAATAATATTTTCATCTTTCTCATATTTTCTAACACTCAGTAAAACCTTGCGTTTTAGTAGCTTTATTGCTGTGCTTCAGATGAAATTAATTTTTTAAAAAGTTTTCATCTTTATTGCTGTACCCGGAAATACCTGGGCTGGTTTGGGCAGACTTAGACTCTGTGGAAACAAGGCGGACAATGAGTAGTACTGAATAGGAACAAGACGAGAAGGTCGGAGGGCACAACGGCCAAAACTTTGTGATAATAACAACATCATATACATTATTTACAATTGGACAATAGTCCAAGTGTAAATAATGTATATGATGTCATACATTATGAAATGAACAAAGTCGGACAATTATTTTTAAGACATTTTTATGTTTATACATTCTTTTTACATATACAAATATTTAAGTAAAAGCTCTGTATCTATAAAAAGAATGTATAAACATAAAAATGTCTTAAAAAAATAATGTAAATGATGATAACACTTCATCACAGAAATACAGACAATCCACCATGTATAGCCACGAGAACATTTCTTTGAAGACAGTTTCCTGTTTTCGCTGAAAACTTGACTCTTTCCACCCGAGACGCTATTTACTTTTCTGTTTTGAAGAAATTCAAAGATTTCCCTTCGTTACTGACAAGTAAGAAAAATTTTTCAATTTTCATTTCGCGCATGCGCGCCTGACCTCTTTTCGAGTCTTTTACCAATCCGTGATGTTTAGCAATCAAGAATACTATCGGCCAACTTGTTTAAATAGGTGGCGTGGCGAAGGGGGGATATGACGTGTTCATCGAAGTTTTGGATGAACTTTGCACATGCGCATAGAAAAGGTTAATTTTCGTGAACTGCGTATATTGAGAGGATGGGGGCTAAATTGATAATACAAAGAGATTAATCTGGCTCAAGCAACTTGAATACGTGAGGTTTTATTACCGTAAATGGATAAGCTTAATTTACACATTTAAAAGCTTTTCTCTTAACGGAAGATTAGAGATTAGTGATAATTACGGCCAATATCCTTTGAACGTGAACAAGGCTTAGAAATGTAATTTTATGCCAATTTGATTTTTATACAATAGGCAATAGATTGATAGTTTGGTTAATCCAAAACCTTTCAATTAATAGATAGATTTTTTAAATCATTTCATCCCGTGCTAGATAAAAAGGCAATTAACAGATATATATATATATATATATATATATATATATATATATATATATATATATATATATATATATATAGAGAGAGAGAGAGAGAGAGAGAGATTTTAAATCATTTCATCCCAAACTAGATAGAAAGACAATTAACAGATTGAGATAGATAGATAGATAGATAGATAGATAGATAGATAGATAGATAGATAATTTTTAAATCATTTCATCCCAAGCTAGATAGAAAGACAATTAAGAGACTGAGATAGATAGATAGATAGATAGATAGATAGATAGATAGATAGATAGATAGATAGTAAACATTTTAAGCGATCATCTGGTATATATGTATATCTACGAATGCTCTGTCTTTGATATTAAGCCCTCTTCACCCTAAATGTGTAAACAAAGTATATTTAGGCAGCAATCCGTCATTTAATAGAACTATCAAAGGATTTCTCTGAAGTGTTTGGTGATTCTTGACTGATATCGAATAAGTCGTTTATTGCTGATTGGAAATTTGTAAAGGAACATGCTGAAGCTGTCTGCATCTTTCGACCATCGCAGGTTATTTCCAAGGAAAAAAAAATTTCAAGTCGAGAGTATTTATGTACTTAACGGTTCGGAGTTTGAATTTAAAATTTAGCACACTGTCAATCGTCATCTTCAGTCTCTTTAATTCCTGTGCTTTTATTGGTCTTTCTCCTTAATAATGTCCTTTTTTTTCACAGGTTCTTTCAAATTCAGTAACCATTTGTGTCTGAGTGACTTTATCACCTTGTTTAGTGTGAAATGATTAAAAAAACAATTGAAAAGAATGTGGATTTATATGGTATTGCGGTGGAATAGATTTAGTATTGCATGAATAAAATATCCATACTATACAAATGCATGAAATATGTATGTATATATTTAAACAAAAAATTGATAACACAGAATTTATGTATTGTTTTAAAAATGAAGCTCATTCTTTTTCTTAAAAAGAAATTTTTTCGTCCAACAAAAAAGATTCGTTGGGAAAAAAAACTAAACACACACAAAAAAAAAAAAAAAAAAAAAAACTGAAAAAGTGATTATTGTTGGGGTGCGTTAAATAAGGGTAAATAAGTCGCGATTAAAATAAATTTCTTACTACAAAAACTAAATAAATCGATATAAATAACCTCCTAGTGAGTATAAAACAGAAAAAAAATCATTGGACACACGATTGGATAGCACGTACTTACACATAAAGGCCCAGGGTGGAGTCAGTATTCGATTGACTCACACGGTTTGTGTGTCATCGATTGGACTACGTTTGCTGAACAACACGGGTAACTCGTCAGTAACGAAGAGAAATCTTTGAATTTTTTCAAAACAGAAAAATAAATAGCGTCTCGGGTGGAAAGAGTCAAGTTTTCAGCGAAAACAGGAAACTGTTTTCAAAGAAATGTTCTCGTGGCTATACATGGTGGATTGTCTGTATTTCTGAGATGAGGTGTTATCACCATTTACATTATTTACACTTGGACTATTGTCCTCATCTTTGTTGTTATTATCACAAAGTTTTGGTCGTTGTGCCCTCCGACCTTCTCGTCTTGTTCCTATTCAGTACTACTCATTGTCCGCCTTTTTTCCACAGAGTCTAAGTCTGCCCAACCCAACCCAGGCATTTCCGGGTACAGCAATAAAGACGAAAACTTTGTTTTTTAAATTCATTTCATCTGAAGCAAGGCAATAAAGCCACTAAAACGCAAGGGTTTACTGAGTGTTAGAAAATATGAGAAAGATGAAAATATTAACCAGAGTGAACAGAAATTAAGAAGACAGAAAATAACGATTGACATTGCATTTACATTTTTGAAGATCAAAGTTAACACAAAAGCAAGAAACCGGAAGAGAGTTGTTCAAGTGATAAGCGCAATAGAAGAAACTATTAATATAAATATTCTGACGAAGCATTTAGGGTGCTGCACAAAGCTAGGTCGGTCAAACATTTACGTATTTTACGTTTACGTACTTTCTTCGTTCTTTGTGTTTCATGTGAGGATGGAATCCAGAGAGCTCAATGATAAATCAGAGCGAATCATTTAATTTAAAGAAAACCAGATAACTTTAAGGTTCCATGGTTATAATTTATTTCCCCAGAGAGTTTCTTTTTCCCAGGATCATCAGACCTCACTTCCAAGGATGAAAAATGAATTTAAACTTACACTTTTGAAGGGTAGTATACTGCCATTCAAAAGTGTATGGTTAAATTCATTGGTTTTCTTTAAATTAATATATATATATATATATATATATATATATATATATATATATATATATATATGTGTGTGTGTGTGTGTGTGTGTGTGTGTGTGTGTGTGTATAGCTTAGATGTGGCACAAGGCCGAAAGTATGGGGCACCTAGTGAGGATCGAAATCGCTACTCAATCTTAATTTATCTAGCGGAACAAACTTGTTAACCATTATACCATGACGAAGTGCCCAACATATAAAAGGAGCACCTAAAGATTGTGCATGAAACTCCGAAATACCTGAAAGAACAATAAAAGCTACTGGACTTGAGTAACCTATTTTCATGAAAAACTGTTTTAATAGAAAGTCTTTATTAATTTTAACCGAAGGTAACACTGGCTGCTTAGTCAATGAATGCCGAATGTTTCCTTATAAGGAAACGGCTAATATTGCCATTAATATTACCACGTAGTCCAACAACGGTAGGTTATCCCGGGAGGATAATATAGAGTGTCCTTAGGTTCAAGTGGCTCGGAAATGAATTGAGGGGCCTTCCGTAAACTTTGAACAAATGTGCGGGGCCTTTGCAATGGCTCGTCATGAGCCCAATCGAGCACACAAGATCCTGTATCTACTGCTATAAGGGAACTATGCGGCATGGCTCAGTATCTCTCCAGAACTTTTCTGACCACTTGTGGAATCGATACCAAGAGAAGTAGTTGCCAGATTAGACGGGGTGCTGCGATATTAAGCATATCTCCCATGACTTTTGGCACGTCAGTGTTTATGAAAGATTCCTTTGAGAACCAAAGTCACATCCTTGAGTTTAAGATGAAAACGTGCAAACATTTGCAATTTATACAAGACATTTTTAAGGGGTTTGTTTTGTTTTAAATATTCAACAATTGTATACGTGATAGACACGGATGTTCTCATTCTAGAAGCTTTCTATTTAAACTTAAAGCAAAAATTTATAAAATCTTTATCGAATTTACTTAGTGCGTTTTATTTGGATAAACAATATTTTCTGATCTGCATTTTCACTACTTTAACACTCAGTGTAACGACTTCACATGGCTGTCATCGCCACTTTCAAGAATTTTGGGGTCACAGTTTGCTTGACTGACGTTTAAACTATGTATTGAATGTCAACAAAATGGCTACTGTGACAGAAAGGAATTCTTACTTCGTTGAATCAGAATTTTTGTTTTGACGAAAGTTTTCCTGTACAACGAAAGTAGATAAACATCACATTTTAGAAGTACATTCCGATACTGAGAAAAAGAAAACTTTACGTTGACATTATAGATAAAGGAATTGATGATGAAGGTTAATTGTAAAAAAAAGTAACGTCTCTATATCAATACCATGGTATTTATCTACGTTCAGAAGTAAGGTGTGCGTCACATTCTAAGAGAAATAAATAAATTGTCACCCATTTTAAAAGTTCAAAGGGGTAATGAATAAAACTGAAGACATCAAGTCCGTTTATCTTTCTTTCGTCCCCATACCTTTACCTTTCCTTTCATACACTCCCTATTCTTTTCGTTTGTTTTCAACTTTCTTACTGCACTTCTTCCGCCCTCTTTTCCTATTTCGCTCACCGTGGTTTCTCCTGCAAAGAACGACGTAGGTTCGAATCCTGCTGGAGGGGTCATTTTTAATAAATTTTCTCGAATGTGCAGGCCGGTAGACAAAATAAAACACTGACTAAAATAAAACACACACACACACACACGCACACACACACATATATATATATATATATATATATATATATATATATATTTAATTTCGATTATAGGTGCAGTTCAATTTATAATTACATGAATCATTCATACAAAAAAAATAAAAATAAAAATACCTCATGCAACTGGAATTTATAAACAGGGATCATATCATTCATATACAAGTTCGGGGTTAGTGTGCCTTATTGAAATTGTTTGCGAAGATGTATTCTCGCCATTTAAATCATTAACCTCTATATTTGTTTTTTGTATGAATGATTCATGTAATTATATATATATATATATATATAAGATAGAGTGTTCTACCTATACCCGCGTCTCTTGAAGATTTGACACATTGAATTGTGCTGTGAAGATTTGACACATTGAATTGAGCTGTGAAGTCAATTGATTTGTGTGTGGCAAGAAGTGGAATACCGTTTTGATGTTTGACATGCAACACATGGCGCTCATGTTGATTGCACACAAGTTGAACAACTTTAAAATAATAAAATTTGAAGTTTTTCCTATCCAGTAAGTTGTTGAATGTGTTTCTGTCTTTTACCATTTATTTTTATTAAACTTTGGAAATCTGTTCTTTCTTTTTGAATAACCCTACATCAAGGCGATCCTTATACCAGGCCTCTACACCATGTTGAGGCCAGTGAGCTACTGGGGGCGAACTGTTAACATGTGAAAGTTCGTTGTTGGAATTGGATTGAGAAATTAGTTTTTTTGTAAAGACTTTTTAGCTTTGGATTATTTAAGATAATATTTATTTATTTTATTTGAACTTGCATATTTTATCTTTAAACAAACATTTTTCGATGCGAAATTCCCAAGTGTCATTATTAAGAATTCATAAAGTTAATTTAAATTTGATATTTTGCTTTATGCTATTGTTCTTCAACAATGAACATATTCAGTATAAAAATTTGTTATGAATAATTTATGTTAACAGAACAGACGTATCTTTTTTTTTTTTTTAAATATGTTGAATTTCTCTGTCCTTGGTGAATAAATAGAAGACATTAAAAAAAAGCAAGGTTTTTCACTGCGAAATTATTGAGAAATTTATCACATGGTTAATGTCAAAATTAAATCCAATAAATTTATTAATATTTTACAACTATTTTTCAAAATATACCACAAAATAAAGAGAAGGACGTTCATTGTCTTCTTAATATGGTTTTTTTCCTCTCTTTTTTTACATGTTTTGCGAAATTTATAAAAACAAATGTCAATATTAAGAATTTTGTCACAGAAAGTGTTGTGGATTCCGTGAATGGAATCCTGCACAAATAAATAAACAACGCCAGAAATTGAGATAGAAAAATAAGTGTATTAAACGTAAGAATACAGACTTGAAGTGAAGATTAGTAGTCCAGGAATGCGGGTTAGTAGAAAGTATATGTACAAGTCTCTGTAAGTAAAGCCGTAATCATCTCTCTCTCTGGACTCTTGGATAACTCTCTGAGAACACCCTGTGTCTGTCTCCCTATCTCAAAGTATCTCAACAGCAGGTATTCTCTCTGTCAGTATAAGTATACTTTGGACGAGTCCATCTTATGTAAAAAGGGGAGAAATATAATTTAATGTTAATTTAATTTTTTTTCTTTATGCTATTATTCTTCATAATAACGAATATTTTGGTTATAAAATTCATTTTTTAAGGAATAATTTGTATTTTCTTGAAAACACGTAAAATATGTTGATACCGTCCTTGTAAGAAAAAAAATATAAATGTAACTTTTTGCGGTTAATTTTCCAAAATTTGCGCATTTGAAGAAATTTGAATAAAAATTTAATTTAATGTTTTTTCTATGATATTATTCTTCATAACAAACATATTGATTTTAAAAAAATAATTATTTAAAGGTATTTTTTTTTAAATGTATGTTGAATTTTACTAGCATTATTGTTGTTAAGAATGTAAAACAAAAATAACCAGTTTAATATTTTTTAAATATACTGCAAAAATATTAAACTGGTTGATTTTGTTTAGATAATGGTATTTTAGGAGGGGGGGAAGTGATCGATTCGCCACCCCCATAAAATTATAAAATACGATTATCCAAAAATTTTAATGGGGGAGGTGAAGTTCGCTGGGTAACTTCAGCATAAAACGGGCCCTAATCAGTGAAACAATTTGGAAATCCCTTGGAACCACGTATTTCCTTAAAGACTACAGAAAGTTACATAAGAAAAAGATGACAAATTCCCACATTCATACAAACTTTAAATTCTTAAGTCTGAATCCTAAAACCTTCTGTCCAAACCTTAATGTTTATACACTTTTTAGAAGCACCATGTAATAAAATTATAATTTTTACAAAATAATAGTTTAGTTAATATTTTTTAATTACAATACCCCGAAATCATTCTCAAAATGGTCAAAATAGTGCTGTGTAATTGGTTGTCTTGGTAACTATGATTATCAAAATAAGGTTTGTGTATTTTGTCTCTCCCAAGACCGGATTACGCGAAAGCAATGGTTAAAGGCAATACCTCAAGACAACACCACTGTTGTTTGTGGAAGACATTTTCCATCTGATTATGAAACAGTAGTTATTACAAGAAAAGTGTGACCAAGAAATCCACCAGTAATATTTGATCATTTGCCAGAAGTTACCTTTTGTCCTCAATCAAAGCCAACAAATAAAACTTCTGTTTTTTGTGCGAAATGTACAAACAAATGATTGTAGTTCCAGAAAAAAAAACGAATAATAAAATTTTTTATATATTTTTGATTCAATCAAATGTTCAAGTAATTGCAATTGTATGTGACAATAACAGGACCGATCAATCTTTTTTTCCAAAAATTTGACATTGTTTTTAATTTTAATAAGCCTTGGATAACTAAAAATGACTTGCAATTACTATCCATCTGTTTAAAAATATTCAGTATAATTGAATTACTGAACCTACTTCTGAATTATTGTTTTATTTAGAAGGCAAAAAGATGACAGCAAAATGGAAAATTGTGAAAGGTCTTTTTGAGTATGAAAAAATTCAATTCGTTAAGCTGTCGAAACTAATGTAGCAGTTTACCCAAAACCTGTTCAGTGACAAAATGATTCCCATTGTTTAAAACATTTTTGATCAAACTGTAGCCGCCATTAAAATATACCCATTATTAAATGAGAATACTGCAGAAACAGTTAATTTCATTGAAAAAGTTAACATTTTGAAAAATTGTCAGTGCCAAAGAAAAATATGGTGATACTAAGAGAAATGATCCACTGAAAAAAGTGTTATCAGATTTAGATGATAAACATCTGTTATTTCATTCTAATTGTGGAAAAGTGACAAAAAGAATGTAAGGAAAGCAAGGAAATCGAATGAAATCATTAACAAGAGATACTAGTTTAACTATTGAACATACATGACTTAATTGATGTTTGGAAATATTTACGAAGTAGTGGGTCAAAGTTCTGAAGGTTGATATTTTATAACACTTCAAAATGTTATTGAAAATTTTCATAGTGAAAAAACTAAACTACTTCTTAAATTAAATGTTGATATCAAAGAATACAGCTTTGATCCAGGCTATAACTGCTCAAAACGTGAACCATTTGCTGGATAAGATGGGATGTCAAACATTTGATAACTTACCAGACCTTGAAACTAGGATCCCTAAAGATATTAAAATATCACTTTGGTGTATAGCAGGCTATGTTACAAGAAAAGATTGTCTAACAGAAGAGGAAATATTTAACAATATAAGTTTCTTTTTATTTTCAAGAATATGAATATTTTTGAAAGTAATAGATTGTGGTAATTTAAAAATTCCACTGGATACCAAAGGGATACCAGATTTTTTATTTTCAATCCCCCCCCACCTTTTACATATATTTAATTGGTTAACTCCCCAAATTACTTTGTTAATTAATTTTGTGTTCTTGTTAATGTAAATTGATTTTAATTATTAAAACTATGTATACTGGTAATATTTATTATTGTATCACAGCGAAATAAGCATTTTCTTCATCTTCTGTGAAAATGGCATATGTAACAAAATCACAATAAATTTTGTGAAGATTGTCAAAACTATCGTTTCTCTGAAATTTAAATTTTTGTAAAGTGTTTTTAGACTTTGTTGAGACACGATTTTGTGAAATGCTGAAATTGTTTTCTGATTTATTATAATATTATGCTCTACTCTCGATCGAGCAGTTTTTAAAAATAAATCCTAAAGAACTGTAGATTATTAATCTGGCTGTTCTGTATATATATATATATATATATATATATATATATATATATATATATATATATATATATATATATATATATATATATATATATATATATACACACACATACACAACAAATGGATGATAAAAATATTTTTATATTTGTTATTTAGTTGATTTGTGGGAGCACAATAAAGTTTTGGGGAAATCACAAAATACGACTGTACTTGTGACAGTGCAGTTTGTTATTTGGTAGCATTGGTAGCATTAGGCGCATGGCAAGAATGATGGTGTAAAGGATAGCGGCTCGGATTGAGAAATCGGAGAGCCGAGTTCGAATTCCAGTCGAATCCATTACATTCACTTACGTGATAATAGCTTCTCCCCCCAGCTACGGGTAAATAGCAGGACAGACCGTGTTCTGTAGCCTTGGATGGCAATTGATCTACCGCAGAAAGAAATAGCAACCTACTGCAGGAAAAAATGTGCCTCGTCAGCCATGTATCGAAAGAAACATGATCGCTTAAGCGTGTATCACGCATGGCACATGAGTGCACTGGAGTATGTGTTGTTTTTTCCACCTTTTTGTTTGTTTTACGGTATATCAAAATTTTCCAGGTTGATATGCCGTAATTCTTAATACTGAATTCTGACGTTTTTGATCAGCAATAGAAAGATTAGACAGAGGTTGGTTTGAACGAGAGTCAAAAAGATAGTATTGGGTTTGATTTGCACGAGAGAAAAACGGTAAACCTTAGGCACAGTAAAGAGGTGGACCACGTGTCAGACTTAGCTTTGCGATTTTCAGTGTTTTGAACAGATTTGGGCTTGTGGCCAAACAGAATTTTACAGAGGAAATTAAAGCGAAAAATCTTCTACTTGTTCTTGTTCTTGTTCTTGTTCTTCTTGTTCTTCTTCTTCTTCGCCACCGCTTTATTTGACACTGTTTTCCTATGATGCTTTACTTTATCTCTTCTGTGTATTTCAGCTCCCATTAAAATACCCAAGTCTTAGCGCAAGCCGTTCGTCCCGTCATTACCCTGGTCCGTACTATTCTTTTGACAACCAAAGAGGAGACAACTCCGTCAGCCCGAGCGTCAATCCCAGCTGCACAAAGAGGATGGTCGGGTGTCAAAAGCTCTGTCGGCTGCTTTGGCTTTTGTCGTGTATTATGGTCCTGATAGGAATACTGGGAATCATTTTTGTCACCATCTTCATCATTATTACAGGTAACCTCCCTTAATATTAACGTTCTTATTTTAACGTTATTATACGTTATTATATTCACGTTCGTCGAATGATTTAACTTTCTTTTTTTCTAATGTAGTAATAACCTTTTCTAAATATAGTTGTTGCATGTGAATGAATTGGTCAAAACTTATGTTGTGCAGTCCTATGTATTTGACTTGCATGTGTCATCTTTAGGCAGAGGGAAAAGAAAAGAAAATCAAGTGTGGTTTAAAAAGTAGATTGCATTGTAGTGAGTCCTGATAAAAATAAAATATAGAAATAAAATATATAAACAAAAAATAAAAACAATTCAAATTAAAATAAGGCATATGCGCTTTCCTTTAAAAGCCTTATCTCTCTCACGGTGCATACCCCCCCTCTCTCTCTCTCTCTCTCTCTAAGCTTCTCTTTCTATATTTCTCTCTCAACTAACGAGAAGGCAATCCTCAAATAAAAAGAGAAGGAAGAAAAGACTGAACCCGAAAAACACCGGGAGTTTTCAGGAGCAGAGCGTACATATTTGTGACTGAAAAATAGCAAAAATCGGGGAGGTTCCTCGCATAACTTCCGTTATAAAAAAATGAAAAAGGAAGGAGCGCCGGAAAATAAAATAATTTTGGCCAATCAAAAAAAAATTGACAGAAAGAGACATTTGATGTTAGCTGAAACCAATGTTCGCGCCAGATTATTGAGCCTGGTCAAAAGGATATAAACCTGAAACCTCTGTGCTAGAAGCAGATGTGACAAGGAGGGGACGAAACAAAAGAACGCTACCGCTGAGAAACCAGCCATGCATGACGTGTGAAGAAGTAGTTAAGAGGTTAACTACTAATGATATTTCTGCTCTGCTTATTACTGTGAGAAACACATTAGACTGACACTGACGTTTCTAAAATGACTACGACTACAACCAAGAGCTGACTCCAAGCTCTCGAATACCGGACCGAAACGGGCATTTCTCCAGACTCCTACCAATATCCGCCTTCTTAACGAACGAAAGGGCACACTCATCACTCCAAAGAAAATAAATAAATAAAAATATTTATTTTAAACTCTTGAGTCAGTTCATTTTATTACAAAATTTCCAGTAAAGAAAATCCTACCTACCACACAATGTCTCCACTGTTGCCATTCTGGCGTAAACGTACCTACCACAGTATCATTATTTTTTTAAATGTTATTATTTTTTAAACAAAATCGAACGCAGCTTGACGCAGCAAGTCATGATAATAGCGATCTATTGTCTTTAACAATACATGTCTAAAAGAACAATTGCTATCCAAATAAAACGAATCTAAAACATTATCGATATTAGTGTAGACATGAAACGACATTACAGAGGCAAAGTAGCACAATAATCAACACACAGAAGACACCCCTTATCAAGCAAAATAATGGAAGCCTGAAAATGGCCAGAGGGTACCTGACCGAAACGACATGTCTATAATAGCATCTATAATAATGAAAATGTGAACAATAATCGAATAAGTCAATAACGCAACAATCAATACGTATAAGATATCCCATATCAGACAGAATAATAGATGCCTGAAGATGACCAAAATATACTTGGCCGAAATGTCGTGTCTATAATAACATTTATAATATCAATAATATCAATAATCGCCTAAATCGAACAAGTAATAAATTAGTTTTCTTGCATTATGGGATCATATGTCCTCTATCGTTATTGTCTTATATAGAGTTTAGATTTTCGTCTCGTAATTGTAATTTGAGAGCCAAATTCACACACAGGGGAATGTTGCACACGACAAACATTGACTCATTGCAAGTTTTTATTTCAACTGCGAAATAATTATCAACACACACACACACACACACAAATGCCATTCTATGCAGTATCGTGTATTATACAAAAGAAAAATAGACGAAAACAGATCGTTTAACGGGAGTGAGGGAGGCTATCGTTTCGGAAACTTGAATCGGTCAACTGGGCTCAAAATACCGATTTCGGTGTGTTCACTTTCGCACTAATGCACTCAGAAAAGGCATGAATCTATTTATTCTCTCCTATCTCAGCTAGGGGGCAAATGGTAGACTCTGTAATCATGGATGGCTGCCAGTCTAGAACAAGTGAACAACTCTAAATACAAAACCGTGGAGAAAGCAACAGGAAAAAAACGCTCTACTATCTTTCCCATGAACGCATGGCAATTCACAGATAATAAAAAAGGAATCTGTGGAGATCCACGATTACCTACGTCCTCTTTCTCATTCTCTCTCTCTCTCTCTCTCTCTCTAACGTACGCTTGCAGGCGCGTACTTTTTATGGAAATTTATTTACTAAAGTTAATTTTAAATTATGATGCATCCAGGGAGGATCGAAAACAACGATTGGACTGATCTGCAGTAACACTTTTTGTTAATAATCACTGTTTATACTTGAGTCCATAGGTAAACATCAGTTGGGTTTATACTTGAGTCCATAAGTAAATATTCGTCGTGTTTATACTTGAGTCTATAGGTAAATATCTCTCGGGTTTATACTTGAGTCCATAGGTAAATATCCGCCGGGTTTATACTTGAGTCTATAGGTAAACATTAATCGGGTTTATACTTGTGTCTATAGGTAAACATCCGTCGGGTTTTTACTTGAGTCTATATGTAAACATTGACCGAGCTTCTACTTGAGTCCATAAGTAAAAATTAGTCGACTCTACGGGCAAAATTGGACGTTCATACTTGAGCCTGCAAGCACCACCTGGTAGGAAGCGCCTTTGATCGTGGTTCTTAACTCTCTGCAGGAAATATACTCGGTATATCTTAGGTCTCGTCGAGACGTCAAAACGAATTTGCTTTCGTTGGGTTTCGCTGCGGTGAATTTAGCGAGGTCTGCAATATGCATCGGACATACTCATTGGTAATTGAGTACCTGAAAGCCAATCAACTGTCCCTAGAACAAGCTTCATGTTATTCTTTATGATGGTAATTATAAATAAATCTGTAGATGCAAAAAAAATTTAAAAAAAAAGAATACATTTCACACTATTACAGGACCACTACCATCTTGAGCAACACCCTGCTGACAGGTTGAGTCTTTAACCTCATACGGTCTCCTCTACACACGAATTCGACTGTCTATCCTGGCGGCATGACTCTTTTGACTAGATAACAGGGTTCCAGTCGTCTACGTTCCACTAGCTATGATCTTTTGCTCTTGTAATCTACATTTATCAGTCGATGACTACGAAACCCCGTTGAGTTTATCATGGAATGTAACGGACACAAGCAGTGCTTTGAATGTGATTTGATGCAATGCTGTCATTCGGTGGGCGACTACCATTCCTTTCAGTCGCCGGGAGTCCCATGCCTGCGTCACCTACAATTTCACATTCCATTTTTGCCTGTGCGGACCTCGCACACTCCTGATCTACCCTTTTCCAAGAAATACTTAGAACAGTTTCCATTCCGCGAACAAAAGCTATTGAAAACTTTTTTGTGACGTTAACGAACACTCGTTGCCACTTTTGTGATGCTAACGAATACTCGTTGTCACTTTTGTAATTCTCGTTGTAGTAGAGACTTTGTAATCGCAGATAAAACTATAGTAACGCCGTTGAACAATGCTGGTGTCAGACGCCTTCGAATAGCATTCGCACTAATAGTAATTGCTCAATAATACTCGCTCGGATAGTAATCCGTATAGTGATCCGAATAGAGGAATAGAGTAAATAGTAAATAGAGAATAGCGGTCCGTATAGTAACAGAGGATAGAGTAGAAATGATGATCCGTGTAGTAATAGAGGATAGACTAGAAATGCGATCCGTACAGTATAGAGGATAGAGTAGAAATATCGCTCAGTTAGACGTTACGTGACTTCCTACTTATGCGTTTCTCCCATGATCACGTTATCCATTTCATTCAATAATGGGATCGCCTGTGTTTGCTCACTGGCGATCTATGTTCAAACTCAAGTGTCGGCAGTGACACTTTATTCTTATATAAAACCTTTTTACCTCCTTTGGCTGCTATTGCTACACCACCTTTTTGCCTATTAAATAGGAGAAGGTGAACGTATCCAGTGTTTGTAATTTATTTTGCACTTAGTTTAAATAAAGTTGTATCGAGTAACTTATATTATCAAATAAAAAACAAAACCTGTTCTGAAATATATACCACGAGTGCAAAAGAAGCAAAGAAGACCTGTATTCCATAAGCTAGGCTCCAAATATTATATTTATAAATTGAATGATATTTTCGCTTTTCTAAAATACCTAAATAATAACAGTGCATGCTCGTACGAGTTGGTACAGTTTTAAAAGAGTAAGTTACGTCGTCATAGTACGATTAAAATAAAATTATTACTAACTTGACTTTCCTAAAGATGGGAGATTGAAAAATGGGTTCGTCATTATTTCACAATTGTATAGCAAAAATTGTCTTGTACTCCTTTGAACGGATCTCGTCTTTTTTGGTTGTTGATGAAAAGATCTTGTTTTTGTGTTTTTGTTTGTTTTTTATTGTTTTGTTTTTTTGTTTTGTTTTGTTTTGTTTTTTTGTTTTGTTTCGTTTTGGGTTTTTTTTTTAACTAAACATTACACTTTGAAACGGGTAGGAAAGTCCTTTTCAAACTATAAATTATAAGGCATGTGTAAATTATAGGAATCTCTTATCAGAGCAGTTAATGTGTACATCGGTAACTATAAAAATCAATTCTCAATTACTATGGTTAAACTAAAGAATGTTTTACCGCACTCATCGAGTATTATGGGATATAAAAATATCAGCACACTAATCGAAAACGCATTAATCGAGGGATGCCTGTATTATGAACCTGTTTTGTTTTCTTTCTTTTTTTTTTTTTTTTTCCTTTTTTAGGCAAATGAAAAGTTCTTGACTCACTTCATAAGATTTCACCAAATATATTTTTGCTTAGGGGAGATACGGCGTCATAACCAGACTCAGAAGTTTCAAGAGTCCATTATGAATTATTAAACATCAGATATGAATTTACTATCTTTTTTATTTCTTCTTCAGATCGCGACAGAGAAATGAACAAAAGCATTGACAATTTAATATACTCGACAGGTAAGTAGCGATTTTCCGAGCGTAGCTTAGATGTGGCACAAGGCCGAAAGTATGGGGCACCCAGTGAGGATCGAACTCACTACAATTGTGCTAGCGAGACAAGCGTTGCTAACCATTACACCATTACGAGGTGCCCAACTCGACAGATAAGTAAACATCAATTCCTGTCGTGATGTCAACATTCAATTCAATAAAATGGACGAGTTATCGGTATTATAGTGAGCGTAAAAATTTAAAAATATAATAAAAAAAAGAGGCTTCAGATGCTTGAAGTCCTTATCCTAAAATAAAGGTATCCAAAACGAAATATGTCTTTCAATTTGGAAACTGAGGCATTAAATTTATGTAACTACTGAATCTTCTTGCAGTGTCAACGCCTAACTAGCACAATGGGATAGAGTGGGCTCCACATACAACCACTCCGGTGATGACGCAGGCAGATTATGAAAAGTCATCATCATGATCATCATGATCAACTGATAGATACATTTAGTCCAGTGAAGAATTTCGCTTGTATGTTACCGCGTGCGTGACGTCATCATAACGCTCAGACGCTATACAACCCAATTTTAAAGTATCCAGAGAAAAACAATATTTTCCCCCTGTTCTTGATAATCGTCTAAAGATATTGACGAAAACGGTAAATCACTAATGTTTAGATATTTGCATACATTGGATCCAGACATATGTTTCATTGAACGTAAACAGAAAATGTTACGCGAAAAAAAATAATAAAATAATATTGACATTTCATGAAGATAGCGTGTCACACACACACGCGCATATTTTATTTATTAATCCGACAGATTTTATTACTTAAACGTTATTTTTAGAGGATGCCCATATTTAAGTAGACGCTCCGTTTATTTATTAAACAGTATATCTATTTATTTTCATCTACCGGGTTGAATGTTCGAGAAATCTTATTATAGATTCCTTTAAATCTTCGAACCTGCGTCCACCTTGCCAGCAGGAATCGTCATAAGATCTGACGTGATTTAACAGTCTCGGACACGGCACTATTCAACTTTGCTTGATCATCAACGGACTTCAATCAAATATAGTGTTTAAATAAATAAAGACAGCGTCAAGTCAAATATGTGTATCCAATAATAATAACAATAATAATATGTGTGTGTGTGAGAGAGAGAGAGAGAGAGAGTGTGTTCGATCCCCACTGGGTGCCCCTATACTTTTGGACTTGTGCTACATCTAAGCTACGCTTAGGAAACCACTATGTAAATATACAAAGTAGTTTGTATATGTGTGTGTGTGTGTGCGCGCGCCTATATTGTGCATATATACTCGCTAACATATACAAGCAAAGATGAATTTATACACGAATGAGCGCGCGCACACACACACACACACACACACACACACACACACATCGTAATAACTTTCTCGGGAATTATATTCATTGATGAGAAAATTTCACTATAAAATTTGCAACTTTACAATCACAGTCTTCTGATGAGTGGATGTAATCTCCGAGGAACTCCGAGTAGGGACAAGATAAATGAACATTTATTTTAATTTTATTTATTTTCATTAATGCTCTGGGCTATAATTTCAATAGTTGCTTGCTTTAAAAACGCTATCTTCCGATATATATATATATATATTATGACATTATTTTGGACTAATTCGAATCCCAACGATCCCCAAAATGCCAGGAAGCAAGTAACAAAATTGTAGTCTACCCGACTGACAACATAAAGTTCTTGATAATGACTGATACGGTTGAAAGTATTTTGAAAAAAATCAGAACACAAAATGAACTTCAGATTTTATCCACAATTTTTATTTTGATATAGAACGTCTTATACTAAAACTGAAAAATATACTGAAAAATCAAATAAATAAACGTTGTCGGTTGAATTTAACAAAATTTTTATATATATATATATATATATATATATGTGTGTGTGTGTGTGTGTGTGTGTGTGTGCGCGCGTGTGTGTGTATGTGTGAAGTGAGAAGGATATTGGAGCTTTTTGAATACGGTTTTTATGTGTGTTTCTTCTTTCAGTAAGTATTTGTGGCTGCAATTTCTTAATGCTGTTAATAGGTTTCTACTCAAGAGCATTAAGAATTTGCAACCCCCCCCCAATTCCTACCCAAAGAAGAAACACACATAGAAAACATATTCAAAAACCTTCAATATCTTTATCATTTCATCCACAACGGAAAGAAAACTGCACAAAATACACACACACACACACACACACATACACACACACACACACACACACATATATATATATATATATATATATATATATATATATAGAGAGAGAGAAAGAAAAAGAGAAAGAGAAAGAAAAGAGAGAGAAAATGCATACATACATGCATACTAGAAAAAGAAAAGGGGGAGTAAAACGGATCTGCTCCATCCACTTCATCTCTCTCGCTTTCTTTCTCGATCTCTTGATAGATAGATAGATAGATAGATAGATAGATAGATAGATAGATAGAAAGTTGATAGATAGATGAACAGAGTGAGTTATCTAGCTAGCTAGCTAGATAGGAAAAGGTGATAGATAGATAGCGACAACAGATATATTGAGAACAATTTTCAATTTGCATGCTTTTTTCGCAAAGGATGAACATACATCGTCCTTTCAGAGGCGGTGGGCACCCAGAACGTAACCCTGTTACACAAATTACTCTTGCTTCTGCTGAAGCGCATGGCTACATTCATTGTTTAATCTCTAGGAAGCAAGAGTCAAAATTCAATGATGCATTTTGTAGGAACTTTCATTCAGTTGCTATCGTTAAACAAACAAAAAAAAATGGGATATTAGCATTTAACTTTTCCTAGCATATCACTAACATAACAAACATTATTTTTGAAGCTGCCCTTTTGTATGCTCCCGACACACACACACACACACACAAACATATATATTAGCGTACGAAAGGGCAAGCGTTAGGAATACGGGGCTGAAGTTGACTTTAGAAGAAACTGGAAACTCAATCCTTAACAGAAAACAAGGCATAAATCTACACTCCTGCTCAAAAGATTGGGAGGAGTGTGAACCGGACGATAGGTGAACCTTTCTCCTCAAGTTGGTAGAGGAGAGAAAAAAAATTAACTCTACTCCTCCCAGCTATGGGTAAATAGCAAATCAGATCTGGTTCTAATTGGTCTACCGCAGAAAGAAATGGCAACGTACTGCGGGAAAAAAATCTGCCTCGTCAGTCATGTATCGAAAGATACATGATCGCCTAAGCGTGTATCACGCATGGCACATAACTGACTGACTGCGCGTATATATACAAGGTGATTTAAAAGTAACTCCCCATTTTAAAATACTTATAATTTATTTATTAACTATAATTTTTACATGAGAGGAAACCATTTAGCACGAGGTTTTATTTAAAATTAAATATAGGCACCAGATTTCGCTACCAGTTTCTCGAGCCGCCAGGAATCGCGTCAACTGATTTCGCCAAGAACTCTTGTGGTATGGAAGACACAACCTCTTGTATTCGCTCTTCAAGTTTTTCGAAAACTTATTCCTTTAAACAACCACCATCAAAAAAGTGTCAAGTCAGACTGGCTGACTGACCACTCATACATAAAATAGAGAGTTTTTTTCACTTACCCATATATATATATATATATATATATATATATATATATATATATATAGCTAGCTTAAATGCCGCCCAATAGGGAGACATTTAAGATAGCTCCTGAGGAGGGCGCTTGATTGGTCCTTCATCATAATAGGTAAGGAAGAGTAGATGCGATAGGCAACAATAAACTACAGAATTCAAAATTGATCGCTGTATTTAAGCTTACCTTTTAAAAGTTCAAATATATTTCTTCTGTCGCCGCTTAAAGACAGTTTCATGCACGCAGGTCCTTACTTTCCGTACAAACAATTATTTTTATTTCATGGGTGACTCGCTGGATTTCGCAAGTATTTTCGAGTATTTGCAAATTTATTTGCAAGTTATAAAAATTGTTATCGTACAAAAAATTCGTCGCAAAAAATCACGTAAAAAATCGCCGAAAACAAACGCAGTAATGAAAACTTGTGAATCTAAAATTTCAGGATTCGGAATGTTTTTAATTTGCTCACGGGGTCGGCCTGATTCCACAATGGTATATGTTGGGCTACGCCTCTAAGAATAAAGTTGAAAACACGGAAAATTTTATTTTGAATGACTGTAATTTGAGAACAGGAATTTTTTCATTTGAACATGGCCTAAAGAAAGTCAGAGAGTTGTGTCCCTTTAATTGTTTTTATCAGTAGATGCCAATATGACGGAATCCGAAAACAATCGTAGTAATGAAAATTTGGGAATCCAAAATTTCAGGATTAAATCCGACATATTTCTAATTTATTTAAACGTTATTTTTTTTTTTAAATGGATACTCATATTTGAGTAGGTGCTCAGTTTTTTTTTGTTTTGTTTTTTTTGTTTAAAAGTATATTTATTTACATCTACCGGCCTGAATATTCGAGAAATCTTGTTAGAAAAATATGCGCCCTTCGGCAGGATTCGAACATGTGTCCCCTAAGGGAAATCACACACACACACACACACACACACACACACACACACACACACACACACACACATATATATATATTCTATTTTTAGAATATAAATATATATATATATATATATATTCTAAAAATAGAATATATATATATATATATATATATATATATATATATATATATATATATATATATATATATTCTATTTTGAGAATATATATATATATATTCTGGAATATAAATATATAAATATATATTCTGGAATATATATATATATATATATATATATATATATATATATATTCTATTTTTAGAATTTCTAGAAAGTGATCCATTCAAAAATATTCTCCCTCCAAACTCTTCCTATTTCAGATACATAGACGACTCATTATTAATATATCCACAAAACACTAATTTAACAAATCTTCTCTACAAACTTAACAACGTAGAACCTACAATATAAATATATGTTAAATTCTAAAAATAAAGCAAGAACGCCGCTGAGAAGAGATCCCATTTGTAAACCAAATTTTTGTCACTAATGTTGGTTATCAGATGTAAAGAAACATTGCTTGGTGATTAGCTGGGATATTTTTATGATGTTATCTGTAGGTAGAGGTAATTTAATTTTTACTTTTATTACGTGTTTTTTTTTTTTAGTAGTTTAAGCATTTCTCTATGGGGACGTTTGTGTATAGAGATTCTATATCTAAACCAGCAACATATTTGTTTTTGATGTCTATGCTTTTTAATTTGTTTAGGAGGTAACCTGAATTTTTTATGTGTGATGGACTAATAGTGCCGAGAAATCTCGATAGATTTCCCATTGAGGGCGGTGATCACCGCCCTCTGTGGGATCAGGTTGAGATCATAGACAAAGAACATCGTTAGAAAATTCGTAAACTTAAGGAATCAGCACATATGCTAGGCCACAAAAAACTCCTGAGCCGACCAAGCACAGAAATGAATATAATATGGGAACCAGTAATAAGGAGTGCCATAATAACAAAAATTGCAATATGAGCTCTGGTAAAAAACAAGTATGATAACAGTAAAAATTTCAATATGAGCACTGGTAAAAATGGTTGCTGAAGACATTTGGTTTATAATACCCAGAAATTCATACCCAGATGTCCTCAAGGATACATGGCACAGTGGATAAAAGCGTTAGTTAAACGTGAGTTTTAAGAGCGTGAGTTCAATACCTGGTTAAGGCGGTAGAGAACTTGGAGATTGGAACTGATAATTGACATCCATTAGATCTGGCACGTGGAACTAGAACAGTCTAAATAAAGGGTTCAGTTCGACATTCCAACCACCTGAAGAAGGCCAGAACGTACAACGGCCAAAATGTTGTAATAAATATGGCGACAAAGATGAGGACAATAGTCCGAATAATGTAAATAATGTAGCAATCCCACTGGACAACGTTTCCCAACGTATTAATAAATGTTTGGAAGCTATAGGTCACCATTTTGAGCATCTCTTGTGATTGCAGTGTCCAAAGGTAACTTGTATTAATCTCGTGATGTCTGAATGAATTTAGTATTACAATATCTATACAGGTTTTTCCTTTCCTGAAGTGTATTGGGGTGGACTCAGTATATATACAGGGTGACCCCCAAAAAACGGGAATTGTTGAAGTGCGTATTGCCAGACATGAGCAAGTGGCAACACTGTGAGACAGTGACCTTGAGCAAGTAAACATTTCACCATTTAGAATTCAAGATGAAATTCACAGTATCCCAGCTGAGATGTTGCAGCAGTCAATGAGGAATCTCAACAGCAGATTTCAAGAATGCATTCGTACAGGAGGACGCCATCTACAGGACGTAATTTTTAAAAAATGAAAATTCCCTGATTGTTTCTTAAATGGCATGTTTTAAGGTTTCAATTACTGTGAATAATTTATTTTTCTTCCATCACTCTTGGTTTTATTGGATTGTCAAAAGTTCCCGTTTTTTGGGGTCACCCTGTATATATATATATATATATATATATATATATATATATGGAGATCAACGTGTTTTAGTGAACTCAGCAATTTTCAATCTGCTTGTCTGAATCATCTTCAAGAAGCGAGAGCAAGATCTAAAAGGTCAACCAATCTAACAGTTATCTCATCTCATAATCCTCACACTTGCTCCATATGTGGCCTCCTTTGTAAATCACTAGCGGGTCTTAAATGCCACTTAAGATTAGCGCATAAACTTTCATAACTGAATAAATAAGCTATCAGATCTTCATACGTCGAAACCGACGGGAGAGTCCATTATTATATATATATATATATATATATATATATATATATATATATATATAACACTATTGTTTTTAGCATTTTTTTTTTTTATTAGACGGCAGTTTTTATGGACGTTTCTCTAACCTCCATGTCCTTTTCAAGTGTTTAAATGACCGCACCCAAATCAGTGCTTCATTTTCCCTACTCTCTCGCCCTGGTTTTTACATTCGTTCTTACATCATTTTGTTTGTCATTGTTATTGTTGTTGATACGTTAAATGTTAGAAAACTTTTGTCTTTTCCAGTTTCGCCTATGGTAAACATAACATCAATTTAACTTCCCAAAGATGATCGCTTTCTCGGTCTGGTCAGCTGAAATGATTGTCAGTCGTTTATTAACTGAAATCTGTCGTTCACTTTATCAAATCTACACTTACCCGAACTTTGTTCCCCCATTAAAACGAGATGGAGGTTTGGATAAAGAAACAGAAATCCTGAAATGATATCAGGCTGACTGGCTTCCGGAGAAATAAGTCGTCATTTAGCAACAAGGGAGATAATCGATAAGAAGAAAAATGGAATTTTTCTCCAAAAGAAAGAAAGAAAGAAAAAAAGAAAGAAAGAAAGAATGAATGAATGAATGAATGAATGAAGCTAAATGTTAAATTGTATTTTACAATAATTTTATCTGTGCATTCAAACAGTGTCATTGATTGCTACTTTGAAAGATAATGCTTTCTGCATAATTTTCATTTTCAACTCGCTGTTGTATTTTATTACTTGATCAGAAATTAATAAATTTACAAAAATCACATTGTTGAAAATTGTTTTATTTTATTATTTGCTAAATTGATACTCGCATGGAAGCACTACTAGTACCAATGTGTTTCGGTTGAATAAAAAATAAGCTTGTTTGTGAATTGAATAATTGATTATACGATTTTTCAACAGGGAGAGGTCTTGTGTATTGGACGGATCGATCAACAATTGTAATAAGCCAGCCTGCAGTAAAGTTAGCCTAGACAAATGTTTTTTCACATGACAAACTGAAATGCACTCAATTCTTTCTCCTTTGCTATCTCGTTCTTTTGCCAATTCAGATTGCAACAAAAATGAATTATCACAATCCCATGAACTAAAATTTATTACATTTTCTTTCTCGATTTCAACAATGATTTCATTTCCATCGCAATTTTTCGATGTCTTTTTATGTTGTAACCTAGGGAAGGTTTCTGAATAGAATAATCAAACGAAGGTTGGTAATGAACGATAATATTTAGGACACGAACAACACATATAAAATTCGCCAACGGCGCGTAGAAGAAGGAGTCATCTGCTAGAAGTGAGTCAAGTGAATTACATAATGAATCTCCAGCTGCAGGATATCTACCAACCGCCCCACGCGGTCAGATGTGGAAACAAAGCTGAATTTAATATGGGGTATCCGAGCCCGTAGGCTCGGCCAAAAAATTCCTTGTAGACAACGTATAAAACGGGATCGGGTAGCTGTTTCCCGAGACAAAACTCTGCCCTTCGACATAGCTTCGTCTACGGATCCTCTCTGTCCGGAGGCAGAGGGTTTAACCAGCACAGCTGGAGACGAATCTCAAAATGCTGACCGACATACAGTATTTACTACTGTATGTGAATGGGGACATACCCATTATCATCCGTAGGTATGCTACAAGAGTTTAAAAAATGCAAGATCCCAATACTTCATAATCATAAGTAGAGTTATTATTTACAAAGCTTGGTTGGTAGAAGCTCATCAGTATGGGCACTTGGTGAAGATCGGATCTATTACTCGGTAGTAATGATCAACTGGACTAATTTGTTAACCAGTACCTCACGCCGAGACGTACTTCTGTGCAAAGAGCTTAGTGGATTACAGCGTCGGTTCGTGAATGTGACGACATAGTAATCATGAGTTAAATGCAGTGTGTCTTTGAACTCACTGGAAACGGCAAGCAGTAAATGAGCAATACTAAAAAAATACTAGACAAGATATCCCACTACTTTGAGTAACTCCTGTGCTTTGTATAGGATGACCTTTACTATTTAAGAAAACACAATTCTTTCCGACGTACATGTTTTCTGTTTACGAAAATGAAAGGAGAAGAACTCGGTCATGGGACTGACGATGATTATTATCATCATCATCTTCATCGTAATAAGGATGACAGTAAAAGAAAAGGAAAAAGTGTGCTTTAATTGCTTTCAAATTAACTTGATGACTATATCTTGAAACTGATGGTATAGGCAGCACACTATATGATCAAATTATTCTATCATTTTAAAAATTATAATTCGGACAATCAGCAAAAAACGTTTTAATTAAGCTATTACAGTGGTCTCTGCTTAACAGCAGTTTCGCTTTAAGCGATTTCGCGCGTTCAACTCCTGGCATAAAAAAATTCATACATTTTATTTTACTTAATAATTGTCCCAAAATGGAATTCCAATATAAAAAAGTGAAACTATCGAGGGCTTCCTTTATGTGAATAGATAAAAGTTGTTGACTTAATAAGGTAAGAAAAAAAAATCATATACTGGGCTTGCTAAGATCTATGGTAAGAAAAGAACGAATCTCCTATTCCAGTGGTTCCCAACCTTTTTAGCTCTGGGCCCACTTTGAACCTAGAATTTTCTGTGTCTCATGAAATTATTATAGTGTAAAAAATTACTTCCATTTTACATAGAATATATCCAATTATAAAATTTCTGTGACCACTTGAAATTTGCCATGGTCCAGTTTGGCCATATCCGTCATATAACTTTTATTTTATTGCATTATATTACTAAATTATTTTATTTTATTATTACTTATTTTTATTAATCTCTTATCGTGCCTAATTTTTAAACTTTATCATAGGTATATGTGTAGGGCTACCTCGATGTGGTGTAATAATGGTTAGCAAGCTTGTCTTGCTCGAACAATTACGACTGAGTAGTGAGTTCGAACTTACTGGGTGCCTTATACTTATGACCTTGTGCCAGATCTAAGCCACGCTTAGAAAATCACCATAGGTATATGTGCATAAATAAAATAAATAAATAAACAATACGGTTTGAAATTTTCTGCTTGTGACATTGGAACGTAACCTTTGCGGATAAGGGAGACCACTATACAATAGCTAAAGCTGATAAAGCTTTAATGACAAGTTATTTCCCTTGATTTGAAACGACAGCTCAAGAAAATACTAAACAAGAAGTTTCTGGTTTTAGTCATAATATTGATATGAATTAAAAACAGTTTTATTTACTGGCTGATAATAAAATTAAAACCTATTTCTTTGCATATTTAAACTTTTAAAAATTAAAAATTCTTTATTCTTTATTGATTGCGCATCAATAGAGAATATGTCAGAATAAGTTTAGTTATAAATTCTGAATTTAAAGCTCGTATTTATTATTGAAATAATATTCTGTCTATATTTCTGAGATGAGGTATTATGTACAGTATTTACATTATTCGGACTATTGTCCTCATCTTTGTCGCCATATCTATCACAACGTTTCGGCCGTTGTACGCTCCGGCCTTCTTCAGGTGGTTGGAATGTCGAACTGAACACTTTATTTCACTCACTGGAGTAGACTGTTCTAGTTCCACGTGCCATGTCTAATGGATGTCAGTTATCAGTTATCTCCTGCTAATTTCCCTCTGAAATTTCTCCACTGCCTTAACCGGGTATTGAACTCACACTCTTTGGGTCCTGTCACTGGATCTAACCAACGCCTTTATCCACTATGCCATGTGTCCTTGAGGACCTGAAGAAGGCCGAAGCGAACAACGGCCGAAACGTTGTGATAAATATGGCGACAAAGATGAGGACAATAGTCCGAATAATGTAAATTATGAAATAATATTGTTAGCTTATAATTTGTGGTCTTTATTTACAGATTTTATATACAACGAGCAATAAGCCATTTTTTCAATCGTATTGGTATTACTTGTCCCAAAATGAAATTCCAGTATATGAAAGTGAAACTATCAAGGGCTTCCTTTATGTGAAGACATAAAAGTTTTTGACTTAATAAGGTAAGAAAAACATCATATACTGGGCTTGCTAAGATCTATGGTAAGAAAAGAACGAATCTTTTATTCCAGAGGTTCCCAACGTTTTTAGCTCATAGCCCACTTTCAGCTCATAGTTTTCTTTGTCTCATGAAATTATTATAGTGTAAAAACTTACTTCCAATTTACATAGAATATATCCAATGTTAATTGCTATACCATTTTTATGTACCGCCAAAATGCGTTTTTCCAAAATGATGTTACACCATTTTTAAAAACATACCAAAAATCAGGGAATTATCCAATTTAAATTAAATGTTCAGAACTTCTTCCTTAACGAATGAATTGTATACGAAATAGATTATTTTATTTAGAAAACTTTGTGGAAATATTTTCTCTTTTGTTTTTTGTCAATCACACCTCCTTTAGATACATCGTGAACACTTAAAATTAGTGGTGGACAAATATTTTTTATAACTTTATGAAGGAAAACCCATGAAGCTGTTGCTTTAGTAGAACATTTATGCAATAAATAAGAGCATCTTGAAAATTTGTCTAAAAACTTAGGAAAATAATTTCTTGATTACATAATTTAATAAAACACATTTACCTCCCTTGACTGACTACTCTTCCCTAGTGGACAAGTAAATATATTAATCAAATATATTTATAAATATATTTTATAAATATATTATCAGACGATCATTTTTGTTTCTAATCAGTAGATACGGGTGTGTTTTTTCGCATGTCTGTATGTTCCTGCTTACTTAGTAAATATTGATTATTTTTCATTTCTTTTTTAAAATCTGGCGGTAATATTTTCAGTGCTTTAAAAAAACGGTCGCATGATGTTTGAAGATGTTTATAATTTTTTATCCCAATTAAGTCTAAAAGAAATCAAAGTGAAAGCAATCAACTTAAAACTATCAATTAAATAACTCTTAATCAATTTTGTCCTGTTTTGGTTAGTAGAAATTTCGTTATTTTAATAAATTTACTTAAATTTAGAATAATTGTAAAAAAAACATCATTGGGTGCAATTAAATATTTTATGACATCAAAAAGGTATTAAGATAATTAAAAAATAAAAGCAATGAATTAAATTCAAAGGTATTATCACTAGTTTTTATTTAATTTTTCTTATACATTTAATGTACTATAAAAAATAAAATTATTCATTTTACTAATAAAGGGTTCAGTTCGAAATTCCAATCACATGAAGAAGGCTGGAGCGTACAAAGCCGAAACGTTGTGAATATTGCAATAAAGTGGTCCGAACAATGGACTGACATCCTTAAACTCCCAATTTAAAATTACGTCACTGAGGTTTCTTTTTGGATCAAAGTCGGCATGGATGCTTTCATCCCTTCTCGGAAATACCAGGTAAAACCACAATCCTCTCCATGGTTCACACCACCATGATCGACCGCTATAGCACACAGGAACTACTATTTTCGGCTATACCAGCGTGGCAGCCGTCGTCACAACAGGCGCCTATTCGTTGCTGCTCGCAATAAATGTAAGTGATTTCTCGAAGGAGTAAAGTCCTTGTCTGACGAGAGAATGAGGCACTGCATAGCCTCTAACAACTTTGCTTCTTGAGATTACTGGCAGCTCTGTAATAGGCCATTAAATGAAGGTAAGGTCTGTATTCCCCCCTCTTCAATCAATATAAGATGTTATCATCCTCTGCTGAAAAAGCTGAATGCTTTACTCTTAAATTCTCCTCTAACTCTATACTTGACTCTTCTGGTACTCCCTGCCTAACTTCCCACTTAGGACCGAGTCTCTGTTGAGTGATATGCATATAACCCCTTCCATAATTTCTGCTATCATCTCTAACCTAGATCTCCATAAAGCATGTGGAACCGATAATGATAGACAATCAGAAGTGTGCTCCCGAAATGGCTCCTATTCTTTCTAAACTGTATAATAAATGCCTAGCTCCCTCCTCTTTTCTTGCCTACTGAAAGTCATCATCTATTGTTCCAGTTTTTAAGAACTCTGGTGAATGTCCGAACCTTCCAGCTTTCGGCCTATTAGCCTTCTACCTCTTTTTGGGAAACCCCTAGAGGACCTAATCGATACTGAATTGTTTCATTATTTGTCATCTCAGGGCCTTTTCTCAGACAAGCAATATGGCTTTCTTTTCTCCAGGTCGACTGCTGATGTACAGACGATATTTGCAGAAATAATCATGGTCTAGATAAAAACGGTGAAGCCCGTGCTATCGCATTGGACATCTTGAAAGCCTTTGATAGGGTCTGGCATTCAGTTCTTCTCCACAAGATGAAAAGTTACGGTGTCTTCGGACACATTTTGAACTGATCCATTTTTCCTTTGAAATCGTGAAATGAAAATTATCCTGAACGGCAACTCGTCTAGATCCTTTCGTACTAACGCAGGCGTCCCCCAGGGCTCCACCCTTGGTTCTACTCTATTTTTGATTTTCATTAATGACCTTTCTGATGACGTCAGTTCTCAACTTGGTATCTATGCTGATGAAACAACAATTTACTTCTGCCTCGATAGTAAGTAAGGCTTATTAGTCTGATAAGTTCAAAATGGCAGCCGATGCCCAAAACGACCTCAAGTCCGTCGCTATCTGGTGTAAAATATGGCCTGCTAATTTTAATGCCTCCAAAACTAAACTTCTCTCCATTAATCATCTGAGAAACTTCTTGCTAACTTTCATCAACATGGCTACTGCTATCCCCCAGGAAAGTCACTCATTGCGCCTTGTCGGGCTCACGTTCTCTGCTGATATGAAGTGGAAAAACTATATTAAATCCATTACTAGGTCAGCTGCTAAGAAAGTCAGTTCACTATTTCGGGCGAGACAATTTTTTCTCTCTAGAATCTATCTAACATATCTATAAGTTTACCATTCGTCCATGCTTAGAGTATTGCTACCACATATGTTCCGGTGTCCCTGCTATTTACCTTGTGCGCCTTGATAAGATGTAAAGAAGAATCTGCAATATTATTGGTCCTGATCTGGCGGTCAAGCTCCGCTCACTTTCCACCGCTATAAGGTTGTCACTTTAGGTCTTTTCTATAACTACTTTATTGCAAATTGTTCGAATGAACTCTTCGCTATGTACCTAGAGTTTTTGTAGCACTAGACTGGCGTCGAGATCTCATCAATTTACAGTTCAACTGGCTAGATGTAGCCGTAAATTCTATGCTAACACTTTCTTTTCTCACATTTCATATTCTTCTTTCCTCATACAGTTCATATATATAATAAGATCTTGAACAAACCCCCATGCCCAAACAGTATTAATAAAAACCCTGCACTTAAATCAGACAATAAAAGGGAAAAATTATGTAACTGTAGAAACCTAGAAGACTGCCCATTAGAAAATAAATGCTGCATTAAATCTGTGGTATACCAATGTACTATATCATCCACTGAGAGCACTAGCACTAATAAGATATACATTGGGTCCACGAAGAATGATTTTAAAGATAAATGGAGGCAGCATAAGTGTTCTTTCAATAATATAAACAAAAGAAATCAGACTTCCCTATCTAAATATTTTTGGCATCTGAAGGAAACTAATAGGACACCTAAAGTAAAATGGAAAATTATAAACAGGGCTAGAACATGTAAAACTTGGGATGATCCATGCCCTTTATGCCTCCATGAGAAATTGCACATAATTAAGCTTCTAAATAATAATAATCTATTAAACAATAGACACGAGTTAACGGTTTTTGTAGGCATCATCAGATTTTTTGTTTGAACTATTAGCTAAAAACTAGCATACAATATAATAACTTGTTTAATCCATAGCCCACTCATCAGATTCATGGTTTGAATAATTAACTAAAAGCATGCATACAATATAACACCCTTCATAATCCATAGCCGAAATAAATAGTTTAAATACCCTAAAAAAAGATGACCCTTTATGAAGTCGTCAAAAAACAAACGTTACGACAGTTTTTTTATATGCACAAATCCCTTTCATAAAAAAATAAAATAAAAAAATAAATAAATCTCCATAGACATGCAAACTAGACGAGGGTTAATACATCTTCCGTTTCAAATTTAGACACCCTCACCTTTCCCTGACTTGACATCTACGAAAGTAACTCTATACTGATACTTATTATTAACACCCAACACCCGCCTACCCAACTTAAACAATTCGCCCTAGCTGTTACCATGGAAATTTTGATTTCAATTTTTAAAACACGTAAATTTCAGAAACACGTTATTCCAAAAAAAATTTCGCTTGAAGATGGAACAGAGCTTATTTTAACTCAATTTAATTTAAATAATTATATTGAAGTTTTCGGCTCTTGTTTTGAAAAAACATGGGACTTCTTATGTCGCGATTTGGAATCATATTTTTAAATAAATAGTTATATATATATATATATATATATATATATATATATATATATATATATATATATAAAAAAAAGAAAGAGAAGAGTTTTTTTTGGTTGTAATGTGAATTTATTTAGTAAAAAATATGCTTTGTTTTACATAAATGTAAAATGTTTTTTACATTATGTAAAACAAAGCATAATATTTTTTTAAATACATTACAACCAAAAAAACGTTTGCGGCACCTCTCTTTCTTTTTTTTTAATATACATACTTTTCTCTCGTTGGGACCACTACAACCTCTTTCTTTTATATATATATATATATATATATATATATATATATATATATATATACACACACACAAAATTGAAGGTAAGAATTAAATTCGATAAAATGATAAAGGTACACGTCAAAAAGCGCTGTAAGTTTGACATGTTTTGCTGTTTATTTATCATCCGCAAAATTTATGATGAAGCTGAGCAAATAGCGAAACATATCAAATGTATAAAGGTTTTCTTACTGGTTCTTTATGTAATCATGTATGCTGTTGTTGTTGTTGTTGTTTTGTGTGTGTGTGTGTGTGTGTGTAAGCCAGTGCCAGCGGCTTTACAATGAACAAAAATATCACGCTATGTTTAATTAACACACTTAGGATTGCTTAGATCGAAATCGGTTTACCAGATAAAAAAAAGGGAATACAGGTTTGACTCCATTCGATTTTCTTTATTATAACTCGATCTCTATGCTAGTAGATATTCATTTCACTGTTTAACAGACAAGGATGTCTGTTCACACGCATGTAGACACTAAATATAACGTGGGGATAAGTGAAGATTGTAGTTAATTTTATGTCTGTCAAAATCTCTTATAGGGATGAGATATTTTATGGGATATTTTAAGCCTATAAATTCGAATTTCTATTGACTGTAGCAACTTATTAGAGCTAGACATCGTGAATTTTACAAATACTTGACGACCTTTTTAGATTCATTATACATTTTGTTTAGCTTGTTTGTGTTAATAAAATCTGCTAAACTCGATTATAACTGTTTTTTAGACAAGTTTTCTTTTTGTCGAAGCGCAATATACAATGGTTTTTATCTTAGAAAAACAATAGGATATTCTTAGACAGAACATGTGACCTCGGCCCACTTGTTAGTGTTTATTTCTCTTCCACCATTCGGAAAAAAATTTAATGGTCAAAATACGTGTAACAAAAAAAACCCGACATTTTTTAAAGTGCTTCCTGTTGTTAAAATAAGGATGCACTTAGTAAAACGCTTTTAAGTATTTACATCATCCAGTCTATTATATTGGGAGATAAAAGTACGAAGACTTGTTAAAAGTACGTTTGCATGTCCATGATGTACGTATTTGAATGAGATAAGGAATGAGAAAGTAAAAAGGAAATAGAGTTTGTGAAAAGAGCGACATAGGAACAACTCTGAGTATGAGGAAGTGTGTTGATTGTGGGGGTAAGAAAAAGAGAGGGATGAAGTTGAATGACAGAGACTGATGACTGTGCATCTGATGCTTTTTTTTAAATAAAAGGACAAGCTTTTTTTTATTGTGCTAACAAAAAATATGGGATTCTTACTGTTTGGATTATGGTGATCAGTATTTATTAAACCTAGTCTGAAGCATCTGTCTATATTTCTGAGATGAGGTACACTATTTACATTATTCGAACTATTGTCCTCATCTTTGTCGCCATATTTATTACAACGTTTCGGCCGTTGTACGCTCCGGCCTTCTTCAAGTGGTTGGAATGTCGAACTGAACTCTTTATTTCGCTCACTGGGGTAGACTGTTCTAGTTCCATGTGCCATGTTTAATGGACGTCAGTTATCAGTTATTTCCTATTAATTCCCTTCTCCAAGTTCTTCACTACCTTAACCGGGTATTGAACTCACACTCTTTAGGTCCTGTCACTGGATCTAACTAACGCCTTTAACCACTGTGCCATGTGTTCTCAGTGAGAATACCATGGATAGTGCATGTGAACAACAAGGAAGTTTTAGGGGGAAAATGGAAACAAAAAGGACACTTATACTTTCTATAATAAAGAGATTTGAGATTTGGCGGGCACGTAGAGGAAAGTGGGTTTGAAGAATTTGATACTGACAGGACATATTGAAGGCAAGTGAGACAGAAGGAAACATCGAATAAACAAACATTGCTTAGAGATAAAAAGGAAGTTGTGGAGGACTTTGATCGCCCATGTCCTAAAGGGATACAGCACATAAGAAAAAGAAATCTTTAAAAACGCTACTAATCTGAAAAATTATATGAAACGCCCGGACCCCCAACACAGTAATGTTCTGCTAATTCCACAGTGAGACATTTGTATTTTTAGGTGCCTAATAAAAGGGGTGAGAACATTTATTGTTTTAGGAAAATTCCCGCTCCCCCCAAGCTTATTAAAACCACTACGTTTATTAATTTCTAAGTTTTTGAGCCTTTAGATGATTTTCCGATTTCACTTTTTTAATTAAAACCTTTCGTTTATTGAATACTGAGAAAAATTCTGACCTTCACAATTATTAAGACCCCTTCACTTGTATTAAACCCCTATGAGTACGAGAATTCTCTCTCTCGTCTCATCGCATTGTCGACCTTGGTCAGACATCAATCATATTTTTTTTAAAAATCAATTCACTCCCAAGTGAGGCGATAATGCCACTAAGACGCTACTAAGAGTGAAAGAGAATGAAAAGACTTTAGAAAGAAACTGGAAATCCAATCTTAACAGGGAACAAAGGATAAGCCTCTACTCATGTTCAAAAGACTGGGGAGGAGTGTGAAACGGGCGATAGGCAAACCTATCTAGTCTTAGTGAGGAAAAAATAAATAAAATAAATAGTAAATAAAATTTCGGGTTTAGGCGCATACGTTAGGGGTATAGAGTCGAAGTGGACTATAGAAGAATCCGGAAGCCAAATCCTAAACAGGAAACAAGGGATAAACCTCTACTCCTGTTCAAAAGACCTGGGAGAAATTTGAACTGGACAATACTGCATAATTCACGATCTTCCGTAGCTTTCTATAGTATCCTCGATTTGTTGGTCGATGTATGTTCGGGCTGGGCGTCCATGACTTCGTTTTCCCTGAGGAGGATCACACGGTATAGTGATTAAATTAGTTTCTAAATCTTTGATTGGCTTTCAATCATTCCGCCTCACCGGCTACCCTCTTCCGCCGCACCTATGAGGCACGCCACAGTGGGAACCACTGCATTAATCTGTGACAATTGTTCACTGTATCATTTGTCTAAAATAATTAAGGCCATAACGTTGTCATTATTTCTGAGGTGAGGTATTGTAACTATTTACATTGTTCGGACTGTTTTCCTGATCTTTATTATCATATTAACATCGTTTCGGCCGTTCTACGCCCCGGCCTTCTGCAGGTGATGTTTGTTTGAATTTCAGACCGAACCCAGAATAGTCAATCTTTATATTGATGTTTCTGAAGATTGGTTCGATGATGTTTGTGTAGACATTCCTCCCATGTTTATTTGGAACAGATTCTCAGTGACTCTCCTGAGCGACCCAGGAATGTGAATGTTATATGTCAGCCCATTTCGGGAAATAAACATGGAAAGAACGTCTACACAAACGTCATCAAACCAATCTTCAGAAACGTCAACATACGGATTGACTATTCTGGGCTCGGTACAAAATTCAAACAAATATTACCTGAAGAAGACCGGAGCGTACAACGGCCGAAACGTTGTGACTGTGACAATAAAGATGGGGACAATAATCCGAACAATGTAAATAGTGTCAATTGCTATAAATTTGTTTAAAAAAAACAAAAAAACTCTTATTTAGGTACTTCCAAAAAAAAGCGATATCTATGTTTTAAAATGCATTTAAAAAAAATGAAAAGTGAGAGTTAAGGGCTCAAAATCCTTAGGAAATGTGCCAGGCATGACGAAAAAGAAAAGGATGGGAACGACATACACACCAATCTTGAAGAACAGAACTTTTCCGAATTCGACGAAGAAATGTCGACGTAAACGCACTCACTAGGTGACTGTCTAAGCAGATTTGGTTACCCGACATGAAGGCATTTCTAACTGGGTCCACCTGTAAGGTTATGCGCTGCATCGTGCACATTTGCCTGGTATACTGTTATCAGACCGAGTGTTATGATGGTGATATTGGGGTTGGTAGATTTGTATCCCAGGGTCATTTTGTTGCCGTGCAGCTAACTCGCTTTACAATAACAACAACAACAATAATAATAATAACAAAGATGATGACGATGTTGTTGATGATGATGGGAAGAATGGGGGGGAGTGGGGGGGAAGAAGTCTTTTAAAAGGGTATACAGCATGCGATGGATAAATTGTCGTCTAAATTGAGAAGAAAAAAAAAAGATAAAAATAACACTGACATCTCATTTTAATAGATATATTAACCAAAATAACCAAATTAGTTTCTAATAGGCCGATACTGTTGCGATAAAATTAATGAAGAAGTGGGAACAAGTTCGAAACAATTCATTGAATATGAAATTACTAAAATTAGGCAGATACATAAGGCTGTTCGAAAACTATCAGTGGAGAAAGAATAAAAACCCAATTAGATAAATACATAGATACGTGTTGTTGATTGGGTCCCAAACATCAATATCGAATTTACAAATCAAGGTTGAAATTTTGAAAATTCAATTCTATATTTATATTCTTCGTTACTTTTGGGAGCATCTTATATACAGACAGATTGACTGAACGTACAGATATTTAGCAACTTAAACTTAGTAGAGAATTGTAATAGCAATGCACGCAGTGAGGATCAGACTCCCTACACTGACAATGGTATGTTAGACCAGCTTGCTAACTATTCTTGTACATCAAAGTTAGATGTTCAAGTCAAGGTAAAAGCTAGGATTTAATATTAATGGATGCAATGGTAGCGTAACTATTAACGGCACGGTGAGCGATTGGAGCTGTTAACATGTGTTGCCTCCGTGATTTAAGAAAGTAAACACCTCGTTCATTACGACAGATTTGCTTGTCACTTGCTTGACCATAACCGGTTGAATATGTCCCTTAGAAACTGACGCGTTCTGCATCACTGTCAACGAACAGTCAAGGAACATCATGTCCGGGTGTCGAAAGCTTTTTTTTTTTCTAATTTTTAGTTTGAAGGATGAGGCAGCCAATGAGACTTTGGAGTCACGTGTAGATGCTTGTAAACGTCCTCACTAGGTGACTGTCTAAGCAGATTGGGTTACCCGACATGAAGTTATTTCTAACTGGGTCCATCTGTAAGGTTATGCACTGCTTTTAATAAAACCTTTCACCAATCGCGCACGTTTGCCTCGTATACTGTTATCAGACCGGGTGTTATGATAGTGATATTGGGGTTGGTAGATTTGTATCCCAGGGTCACTTTGTTGCCGTGCAGCTAACTCGCTTTACTACAACAACAACAACAACAACAATAATAACAAAGATGATGACGATGTTGTTGATGATGATGGGAAGAATGAGGGAGAGAGGAGAAGAGGTCTTTTAAAAGGGTACACAGGGTGCGATGGATAAATTGACGTCTAAATAAAAATAACACTGACATCTCATTTTAATAGATATATTAACCAAAATAACACAAAAATATCTTGGAGTACTATAGAGTAAATTATTCAATAAAATCGCCATTGGCTTCAACCACAGCCACCAGACGACTTCGGAATCTCCTGCATCTCTTCTGGGCGGTCTCCTTGTTGGAGTTGGTGAATGCTCCCATAATCCTTGCCTTCAGTTCATTTTTGGTGTTACAAAGAGTTTTGTTGGTCTGCACCCCACACATAATAATCAAGGGAGGTCCAGTCTGGGAAGTTAGTTGGCCAGATGTAAGTGGTAATGTGGTCGCAGAAATTGTCTGACATCCATGACTGGGTTCTCCTGCTTGTGTGGCATGGTGTAGAGTCCTGTTGCCAGACATAGGGTCTTCCAGCAGCCACCCTCTTGACCCAAGACAGATTTACTTCCTCAAGGCACTTGATGTAAACTTCCGTCTTGAGTTTGAGGCCTTGTGGGAAGATGAATGGAGGCATAGCGACACCATCACTAGTGATCACCCCAAACATCATGATATTGACAGGATATATCATCCAACTCTTTCCAAATCTACTGCACTGTCTACAGATTGGCACTCAAACACTCTGAATTGTTCTTATTGAAATGCCAAACAGTGCAGCATGCCATTTCCAAATTTCTGGTAGAGTGAATTGCGTTATGGTGCTCTTTTTCTCACAGACGGTGCCCAACTGACCCTACTATATTGAGAAGTCAACAAAATCAAAAGAAACAACGCACATGTGTGAAATTAAAAATATAAAATGGCGACAATTTACCCATCGCGCCCTGTATAGTGTATTTATCGTAGGTATCTCCAAAAACTTTTTAAAAAGAGCATAAAAAAGGTTCAAAACTTGATAAAAACAAAGATTTATCGTCCAAATGTTTATGTTATTAGTAAGAGGAAAGGCCAAAGTATTTTTGGATTATTTTATTAAATTTTTTAATCCTTTCTAGCACGTTTGAAATGTAGGTTAAAAATATTGTTTTTCTTGCGTCAGCGTGTGGGTCAAAGATCAGTATTACGGAATAGCCGATTTTTTTTTTAAGTACGAGCTATTTATCGAATTCTAGAAATTTTGGCTGTAGTTATCGTTCTTATTTTCTGATAATGTCGTGCATGGTCATACACAACATTATCAGAAAATAGGAGCGATAACTATATGAAATTTAAAGCCAAGATTTCTAAAATTCAATAGATTATTAGATTATGGAGAATATTTTCCTAAAATATGATTACTCAGTACGTAAAATTATATGAAAAAGGCGCTTACTTCATTTTATTCAATTATGTTTTATAGAACAACATTAGATCTGTCATTACACTGCTAGCACGTCAGCACCATGACTGTCGGATTAAAAAAAGCAGCTGGTTAAAAAGTGCATTTCTACGATAATTTATATTAAAGTAAATATTTGTTTCATATCAGATTAATTCTTTAAATCAGCTATTATTCCTCAAATAAAGTTTCATAAAAGTATATTTTATTTTTGAAAGTTTTTTTTAATAAAGAAGATTACATTGCGATGAAAAACGACTAAAAATGGTGATGATCAACTATTTCAGAAACAAAAAAATTCCTTCCAGTCAATTTAAATTAGTTTTGAAATACAGCAAAGTATTTTTGCTTATTGGAAATATTAAATTTAATCTATTATATTAGCATGAAATTGAAACTAAAATAAAAGCTTCAAGAAAGATTTTTCATTTCTAAAACTTCATTTTAACTTTTAGGTATCGCGTTTTTTTTGTTTTTTTTTTGTTTTTGTTTTTGTTTTTTTTTTGTTTTCTTTTCTTTTGGTTTTTTGGTTTTGTTTTCTTTTGGTTTTTTGGAGTTTTTTTGTGACGGTCCCTAAATCGGAATATTTTAGGATATCATAGATACACAGTACCAGAAATCAATGTCGATAATTCTGAAGAATCAAGTTAAAGCGTAAAAGTGAAACTGGTCTGTAACTTTACAAGAGACCTCGAAGAATAAGATAAGAAATCAAGAATTTAAAAAAAAAACGCAGAAAAAAATGTATAATTACGTAAATATATATTTTTAATAACTTTATAGAGTTCAATAGTCGAAACTCAAGTTGAAGCGGGTTCTAAAGCGGGTTCTAAAGCGGGTTCTAAAGCGAAGGCACACCATGACTTAAAGCATGCAAAATGGCTACGTCATATGAGACAGGCCAGTAAAAAAATATCGATAATCCAATATGTTTATATGCATAAAAATTTTTTTTACGAGCCGGCGTAACAGTCCAGAGCCTACCCACAACCCATAGTACACCCAGGATTATTCTAGTCTATGTTAATTTTTATACCCGGGGTATAAGTTAGGCTAAGCCAGTTTATATTCCCGGATATAAAATGAGCTAAGCAAGAATATGTAATAAGATTGTATATCATTGTCACTAACCATAAGGGTGGGGGCAAATATAAAGGAAGCGTATATTAGAGTTAACACCCCACCCGCTATTTATTTTGTAGTGCTGTGCCTGACAAGAATATGAAACGTTAGCATTTCAAAGATCAAGAAATATAAGCTTTTATTTATTTTTTTAAGCATTTCACTGCAAGCAAGGCGATAAGGCCACTAAGACGCAAGGAGACTACCGAGATTGAAGGAGAATGAGAAAACTTTAGAAGGAACCGGAAACCGAATCCTAAACAGGAAACAAGTGATAAACCACTACTTTTGTTCAATAAATGAGGAACGGGTGTGAACCGAGCGATAGGCGAAACTATTTACATGAATGAGTTGCTATAGTCTACAACATTCTGTTTAAAGCCGTAATTATTGAAGAAGATTAGTTATTTTTACAAACATGGATATCTGATGACTGTTGAATGAGCTTTTATCAGCTATTATTACCAGTTTGTGAACTGGATCTATCACATAATATTCCAGTTAAGAAAAACAGTTGTTGATACTGAGAGTAAAAGCGGGTATAAACTGGTCAAGAGAGGAACGTAGTTTAGATGAGGTTATTTTATACCCCGAAGTATAAAGTAAGCTAGCCCCAATTATAACCCGGCGTTTATTCTAAGTTAAACTATCAGTCAGTGATACACGCTTAGGCGATCATGTATCTTTCGATACAAGACTGATGAAGCAGTCGGTTCCCAGTTCTATCCAAGGCCCGGTCTGTCCTATTTTACTATCTTAGCAGGGGGAAGAGGAGAAGAAAAGGATTCATACTTTTCCCAAGGGTATTAGCACGTAAGTGAATGTAATGGATTCGACTGGAATTCGAACTCGGCACTCAGATTCCTCAGTCCGAGCCGCTATCCATTGTTCCACCGTGCCTCTTTAAACTATACCTGAGTATATTCTGGTCGGGGGTTAATCTGGGCTGTTACACCGGCAAGCGTGGTGATATATACTGCATGGGTATGCACCACTTTTGTGCATTAATCGATGTAATTATCTGTGCATAAGTTAACCTACGCCATGCGTAAGCGTGCGTGCCTGAATAAGCTAATATATATGCGCATGCGTGCGCGCAAATGAATATGCGCATAGCGAGTACGTTTTATACAGGTACTACAGCCGTAAGGCTAATGTCGTTTTCGCCAGTTGTATCTACTTTGCGCCACGGTACTTTCATTTCACAGCCTTTTCGAATTCTCTGCAGCGGAACGTACAAGCAAGGCATGAGAAGAATAAACTTCAGTAAAAGCACCAGAATTGGCAGCAGGCTAGAAATGAAGGTGAAAGATCTTATTAGCACGAATACCCGGGTGATGGTCATCCACCAGCGCACCCCGAGGATCAGCACATGGCTCAAAGCCAGGGCCAAGCAGAAATAGCCGAGATAAGACTGCACGAAAACGTATTCCATCCAATTGAGCTGGCTGGAAATAGAGGGTATTGTCGACACAGCCAATACAGCCATTACAAGGTAAGCGAGAACTCCTGTTAAAAGCATAATCTCTCCGATATAAAAAAAGCGAAATTCATTCGGCACTGGGATGGTGAGATTCGAATTCACAGTGTACATCTTGTAATCGACCTTGTAGAAATGACCCAGGTTCCACGAGGTGAGGACGCATATCGAAATGATCACGTGAAATGTGGCAAAGAAAAATGCCCAGAGTCCCAGCTGTTTGCGGGACTTCATCCATCTGTCGAGCCAATTCGGGAACCGGGTGTGCTTGTTTCCGTAATAAAGCTGGAAGAAGGCAGCAAATTCGCCGGGCAGATAGCAGCAAGCCAAAAGCGTCACGGACGTCGTGCATACAGCTGGGTTGAGTCGAGTCAGCGGGTACTCACTCCAGATAATCGTCTTGCGCATGAACATCCGAGCGATCGTCCACAGGGAGTAGACAAAGAAAAGCCCCCAAGCAAACGCTGTCGGTCCGACCCACTGTGGAAATAGGCGACCAGTTTCGTTTTCGATATCATGGGCAGCACTCAAGTTACCACGATCGACCGGCACAAAACCTATATCACGAGCTAGCTGCATGACTGCCAGTTTCGCCTCTAAATGATCACTGCATATATGTACGTTTTTGCTCGCCCCGAAACTCTCAGACTGGAGAGCCCATGAAGACACGCCATTAAAAGCCTTCACAACTTTGGCTCCTGTCTCAGTTGAAAGAAATTCGGCGTTGGAATAGACGTCCTTCCGGGTGCTATTAGAGACATCGACCAGGATTTTCTCCTTAAGTTCGTTTCTAAACCTGGATAGCATTGTGTAGTTGACCGGGTGGATAGCATTGATAATGATGTCCGAATGGGCAATGCAGTCAGCGATATCTAACAGGGTGGTCTTCGAAAGACTAGGGTCGATGGATTCAAGATGGCGATGGGAGGGGTCACGGCTGCCCATCACTACATCGAAATTAGCTCGCTGGGCTCTGATAGTAAAAGCTCGAGCAAAATCTCCCGTACCGATGACTCCCAACTTCTTTGACGCCATTGTATTTAAGTGTATCTGAAAAAAATAAAATAAAATAGAATTAACATAAAACTATCACCACAGCATAGATATTATGGCTTATATTTTTTGTAGTTTGGGAATAAATCATAATAAAAGTAATTCATATATTGGGTAACCGAAAACATTGTTCTATTTGTATTATTATATGGTATTAGGAGTGTCTAGATTTCACTAGATTCAAAGCGATCATCTTTGTATTGTGACAGAGGTCGTATCAGTGGACATTTTTTTAAAATCATTTCACCCCAAGCATGGCAATAAGCCACTAAGACGCAAGGAGTTACTGAGTGTGAAAAATATGAGAAAAAGAAAAACATTGTTAAGGAGAAAGGACAATAAAAGAACCGTAATTAAGAAGATAGAAAATAACAATTGCCATTGCATTTAAAGTTTTGAAGATCAAAGTTGATTGTAAAGCAAGAAGCCAGAAGAGAGTTCCACAAGCGAGAAATGCGAGAGAAGAAATTGTTAGCATAGAACTTACGGTGATAGGACCTAGCAGCCAATGGGACTAATGATGGGACCTAGCTGTCAATCTAGTACCGCGTTTAAATTCGTAAAGTCGAGGTACCAAACAGGAAAATCATCAGAACAATTACCATGAAAATATTTGCAGAAAAAACGCAGGGAAGCTATGTCACGGCGGTGGAAAAGTGACTGAAGTCGAGATGCCAGGTCACGTCCGATAATATTTCATATTCTTCTGAGTATTTTATCAAGAATTTCTAAATACATAACAAAGGTACCCGACCAGATATGACAGCAATATTCAATGCATGGATGAATGGTTGACTTATTCGTAAAATTGATTCGGTATCTGTCTATATTTCTGAGATGATGTATTATGTACACTATTTATATTATTCGGGCTAATGTCCTCATCTTTGTCGTCATATTTATTAAATATGGCGACAAAGATGAGGACAATAGTCCGAATAATGTAAATAGTGAAAATCGATTCTGGCGAGAAAAATTGATTTTTTTTTTTTTTTGATCATTTTACCCCAAGCAAGGCGATAAAGCTACTAAAACGCAACGAGAGAAATAAATTTAAGGAGACAGATGACGATTGACGCTTCATTTAAATTTTTGAAGATCGTTGTTGACAGGAAAGCAAAAATGCAGAAGAGAGTTCCACAAGCGAGAATTTCGAGAGAGGAAACTATTACACTGTGTAACACAATTTTTATCATTGGCTAGCAACTATTATTTCCGGTTTGCTTACGCTTACAAAGTATAAAAAATGGTTAATATTGCCCTCAAACTTTCTTTTTGTGACCAGGATAATGATATTTCTGAAATTTATCTATGCCCATTGTGAAAACTGTCGAATGCGAACATCCTCGTTCACGCAAAGTAGGAACAAAACGACATACGATTCAAAAATAGCTTTTATTTATTCTAGGATTACACAAGAGAGATTACAAACAAATTAGAAGTTTTTCGCAAAAATCAGCCCTTAAATATAGACTCCCGTTATGTTTTCGTTATGCGATTCTTGGTAGCGGTTTTCAAAATCCAGTATATCCTGGTGGAAACGTTCGCCTTGCTCTTCTGAGTACGCCCCCATGTTCTCCTTAAATTTATCAAGATGAGCGTCAACGATATGAACTTTGAGGGACAATCTGCAGCCCATTTTGCCGTAATTCAACACCAGGGTCTCAACAAGCTCCACATAGTTTTCAGCCTTGTAATTCCCAAGGAAGCCCCGAACCACTACAACAAAGCCTGTTTCACGCTGCTTTCTCCGTCCTAATTAGCTTCTTGTTGAATTCCTTGTACTCTATGTTATCCTTTATTTGTGATCCGACAAAGACACCAGCTTTGAATTTTGCCGCAGACACGATAGGGAAGAAATATCGGATTTGTATCACTAAATCACTATTATCACCCCCACCAAATTCTTGCAGTCTAAAAAATATTTTCTGGCTGTAAAAGGTCGATAAACCGTAAAAACAAATCAATGAATCAATCAACATCAGTAGAACAAACAGTATGGTTGTCAGCAAGAGGAAGAGCCCACGGTTCGAGCTTCGAATTGGTGACATCAAAATCAAGCAAGTAGAGAAATGTAACTGAGATATGTTTTAAAAGAGGACGCAAAATGTGACACTGAAATCCGAAAGCGCATCGGAATATCAAAAGATGTTTTCCAAAATCTAAGTATTAAGAAACAGGAACATATCATTAGAAACAAAGAAAAGAGTGCTCAACTGCTATGTAATATCAGTTCTACTATATTGCAAGATCGGACAATTTCCTCATTTACAGGACCGCCTATCATAGGATTCACACTCCCCCTGCTCTTTTGAATAGGAGTAGAAATTATCCCTTGTTTCCTGTTTAGGATTCCGTTTCCGTTTTCTTCTAAACACTTCTCATTTTCTTTCACACCCAATAACCTTTTGCGTCTTGGTGGCATTGTCGCCTTGCTTGGAGTAAACTGACAAAGAAAAAGCAGAAAAAAAGGATGGAGAGGAGATTTGAGGCAAGAGAAATGTGGTTCTGCAAAAGCAGGAAGCGACTGAGCAACGAAATAGTTTTAAAGAAAACGAAAGAACGCTTATACTTAGAATCGGAAACAGACAGTTGGAATTTCTAGGACACATAAGGGGGAAAGAGGGCTTGGAAAAGTTAACACTTACAGGATATACTGAAAACAAGAGGAGCAGAACGAAACGGCGACTAACCTACAGAACAAGCTTGCGTAAATGGATATCAGAACAGGAAGTGGGAAGGATAGTAAAAACACAAATATTTACCAGCTACAAAGATAGAACTTCCTGAAGAGACAGAGCACATTCTTCTTCTTATTATTATTATTATTATTGCTATGTCCCTTCGGGACGTTGGTGCACATGGTTTTCTACAATCTCCTCTCCTTTGTCACATTTTTTTAAATCATTTCACCTCAAACAAGACAATAAAGCCACTAAAACGCAAGGGGTTACTACGATTAAGTAGAGAGGACAATAAAAGAATAAGAAGACAGAAGATAACGATTGACATTGCATTTAAATTTTTGATGATCAAAGTTGACTGGGTAGCAAGAATCCGGAAGAGAGTTCCACAAGCGACAGAAGAAATTGTTAGTATAGCACTTACGGTTACATCTAGCCATTTCAACTTTAAAATGAGGAGACCTTGCCAGGTTTGATTGTAAAGCAAAAAGCCGGAAGAGAGTTCCATAAGCGAGAAATGCGATAGGAAAACAACGGTTACATCTAGCCATTTCAACTTTAAAATGAGGAGACCTTGCCAGGTTTGATTGTAAAGCAAAAAGCCGGAAGAGAGTTCCATAAGCGAGAAATGCGATAGGAAAACAACGGTTACATCTAGCCATTTCAACTTTAAAATGAGGAGACCTTGCCAGGTTTGATTGTAAAGCAAAAAGCCGGAAGAGAGTTCCATAAGCGAGAAATGCGATAGGAAGACAACGGTTACATCTAGCCATTTCAACTTTAAAATGAGGAGACCTTGCCAGGTTTGATTGTGAAGCAAAAAGCCGGAAGAGAGTTCCATAAGCGAGAAATGCGATAGGAAGACAACGGTTACATCTAGCCATTTCAACTTTAAAATGAGGAGACCTTGCCAGGTTTGATTGTAAAGCAAAAAGCCGGAAGAGTTCCATAAGCGAGAAATGCGATAGGAAGACAACGGTTACATCTAGCCATTTCAACTTTAAAAATGAGGAGACCTTGCCAGGTTTGATTGTAAAGCAAAAAGCCGGAAGAGAGTTCCATAAGCGAGAAATGCGATAGGAAAACAACGGTTACATCTAGCCATTTCAACTTTAAAATGAGGAGACCTTGCCAGGTTTGATTGTAAAGCAAAAAGCCGGAAGAGAGTTCCATAAGCGAGAAATGCGATAGGAAGACAACGGTTACATCTAGTCATTTCAACTTTAAAATGAGGAGACCTTGCCATCAATCTAGTACTGCGCTTAAATTAATAAAGTCTACGTATCATAGCGGAAAGTTCATCAGAATAATTACCATGCAAATATTAATAGAAAAGACACCGGAAAGCTATGTTGCCGCGGTAAGAAAATGACTGAATCCGAGCTGGCAGGTCAGGAACAATAATACTGCAGATTCTTCTTTGGATTTTATCAAGAATCCCTAAATATATATAACCAGACCAAATGTGGCAGCAATACTCTCTTAGTAAATTCGGTCTTTTTGTTATCTCTTCTAAACCCTGTTCAGTCATTCATTTATACAAGCTCGTTAGATTACGTCCTGTTTTCCTGTTCCTCTTGACCTTAATATATCCTGTGAATGTAAATTTTCTCTTTTCTCATTATGTGAAATTTCAGCTTGTCACTTTCTGATGTTAAGTATAAGTGTCCTTTTTGTTTCCATTTTCTAAAACATCGATGTTGTTCACATCTACAGTTCATAATATTCTCAGCATCCTTCTGTAGAACCACATTTCAAGTCTCTTCATCTGTGAAGAGATTGTCCGACACTCACTGCCATATAGAAGGACTGGTATTACATAACAGATCAGTACTCTTTTCTTCGTTTCTAACAAAATTTTCCTGTTTCTTAATACGTTACTTAGCTTTTGGGAGGCATTTTTCACTATCTCAATGCGCCTTACACTTCCCAGATATTTAAATTGAAGTACTTACTTGATTTTGGTATCTCCACTATGTTGCGCTGTTCCTTTTAAATGCAACCATATCTTCTTGCAAGAGATGTTTAAAATGGTCCGACTACCTGAAGTCGGTCTATCAAGAAAATAATACACATTTTGGTAGCGAACAGAGTAAAGGCGTACCTCAAATCGAAGCTTAAGATTTCTTTACCATTATCTTTATTCATATCAAAGTCTGAAACCCGTGAAATTGTTCAGATAACGTGAATATGTGAACAGATCAATAAATAGTCGAAACATCGGAAGAGATTTTTCTCTATCAAAAGCGTTTTGAACACGGAGAGAAAAAGCAATATTTAAGGTAAGGTGTATTGTCGCTAGCGATCTAGTATTTTCTACCTACTAACAGCTCACCGTCAGAAAGAAACTCGATGAAAAGACTTCACGCTACCTTCATTCATGTTACAGTAAAAAATCGATTTCTGAACGTGATTTCATATTACCCTGGTATAGTACCGCCGCTGATGTCTAACTCGCTTGTGGAACTCCTATCCGCCTTCTTGTTTCCCTGTCAACTCCCCAAATTTAAATGCAACATCAATCGTCATCTTCTGTTTTCTTGAAACCTGTTCTTTTATTGTCCCCTCTCCTCAATAACGTTTTTCTAAGTTTCTTTCACTCTCAGTATCCCCTTGTGTCTTAGTGGCTTTATCGCTTAAAAAAAATAGTCGACCTTGGTTTACTTCTTTTTTTTTTTTTTAAGAACATTAACAAATATCGGATCAATGTTGTCAGTTTTGACATATGAAGCAGCACTAAAATTACTTTCTTCATCCATTGTTCAATTTCTTTTGTTTTTTCACTGTTTTTTTTTTAATATAAATTATTTTAAATTATTGCCAGCTATTAAAATCTTAATAGAATTTATGTTAATTTTTTTATCGACAGTTAAAATTTAATATAAATTATGTTCCTTTTTTGTCAGCAGTTAAGATCACTGTCCTTTAATATAAATTATGTTAATTTATTGTCAGCAGTTAAGATCATTGTCCTTTAATATAAATTATGTTAATTTATTGTCAGCAGTTAAGATCATTGTCCTTTAATATAAATTATGTTAATTTATTGTCAGCAGTTAAGATCATTGTCCTTTAATATAAATTATGTTCCTTTTTTGTCAGCAGTTAAGATCATTGTCCTTTAATATAAATTATGTTAAGTTATTGTCAGCTCTTAAATCAATGTTTTAATATAAATTACGAGGGTCGTTCAAAAGGTTTTAAGCCTCCCCCCAGAAAGAAGAGCTATAGCTGAACATTTTTGTCGGGGTAACATATTATCACTTCTTATAAAACTAGAAAAACAAATTCAGATTTCTGTATTCATTTCTGTACCTGTGAGGTAAAGAAATGTGAGGTAAACATATAAAGGTAAGAGATGTGCCACAAATCTAAAAATGGACAAAACAGAGGCCCGAGCATTTATAAAGTATCTGAAAAAGAATGTTATGACACCCAAGGAAATCCATGAGGACATGATACAGGCGCTTGTTGAGGCCTCCGTTTCCTATGCAACTGTGAAGAAGTGGGTTGCGGAATTCAAGCGGGGCAGTTACAGCACAGAAGCTGACCCTCGGTCAGGTCGTCCAAAAACCTCAATCAAGTTGATGTCATTTACCGTATGATTTTGGATGACAGACGTCTTACTGTTCAGCAGATAGCAAAGTCCATAGGCATTGGTTCTGGTTCGGTCCATAATGTCTTAAATGAGATCTTGGGGATGAGCAGGCTGTCTACAAGACAGGTCCCAAGAAATGCTGGCACCAGAACAGAAGCTAAAAAGGATTAACATTTCCAGGCTGACCCTGAGAATTTCCACCGCAGATTCATAACTCAAGATGAAACCTGGATTCACTACTTCGAACCTGAATGGATCAAAGATTCAAAGCAAACAATAGAAACACTCCGGTTTTACACCCCGAAGGAGTTCAAGCAGGTAGCATCTTTTGGCAAGGTGACGTTTTCTGTTTTTTTTTGGGGGGGGGGCGGATTCTGAAAGTCGTAAACATGATAGACTACCTGGAAGTGGGAAATATTAATGGACATTGCTATGCATCAGAATTAAGACAACTGAAGTAAGTAATCAAGTCGAAACGCAGAGGTATGCTGAAGGCACGTGTACTCTTGCTTCAGGATAACATGCACGTTCACACTGATCGGGTTGCAGTAGCTAAAGCAGACAACTGTGGATTTGAATTGCTACACCATCCCTCTTACTCACCGTACCTGCTCTATCTGACTTTTTCCTGTTTCCTAAACTCAAATCTCACTCGTGTGGTTGCCATTTTGAAAACAATAAGATCATATGTACTGTGGAGGAGTTTTGGGGGACTAGAACGCCACCTACTTCCGTGATTAGATTGCAATGACCAAACATCATTGGACCAAGTGCATTGATGTCAAGGGGGACTATATTGAAAAATGGTGAAAAACTGTCTTGTTTCTCCAACTCCTTTTTTTTAACGACCATCGTTTGTTAATAATCAATGCTTGAATATAAATTATGTTCATTTTTGTCAGTTATTAAAATCACTGTATTTTAATATAAATTATGCCAAATTATTGCCAGCAATTTTTAGTTTTTATCAACTGTTAAAATCACTGCCTCGTAATATATTTTTTTTTAGGTAAGTAAGAATAGGTGGGTAGTTTGAGATTACCTCAAGCTACCCTAAGTCTAAATAAGTATCAATAAATAAGTGTTTTCAAAGAGTAAACTAAATTCATTAGCAGGAGCTAGATTGAAATCAGCTTAAGGTTGTGGAGTTAACCCCACTTACTTTCCTACCTAAAAAAACGCCACTAGGGGACGCTTTATAAACCTATGAATACACTGTAATATTTTCTATCATTCTCTTTTACCTATTTTTCTTAGACGCGTTAGGATGTAGGTTTATCGTGAAAACACGTCTCCCTTTCGAAACCGCACATACAAACGCACACACACATGCGTACGCAACTTCATTTTTTTTCATTCTTTTCTAGGACTTCTACACACATTTTACGTATACGGACAATTGACTAATCTTTAAATGTTTTCATGCATGTGTATTGTTTTTTCACATACATAAAATATCATTGTCTTGCGCAACAATGTAACTTTTTGTCTTGTTATACCATTATCGTTTGTTTGCATATATATTAGTTGTTTCTTTGTATTTTATTATCCAGACACACATACAATTCCGCCATATTTTAATAGGATAAACATACTAGGAGACACGCGTTTCTCAACTCAAAACACCAACGTACATACTCCCGCAACAAGGCTACCTTGTGCAGTAATTTGAAACTAATTTCATCCCAGTAATTTGAATGGGATTTCTACATATCCTGAAGTGAGGTGAAGCGTGAATAATGTAAAAGCGTTACACTCAACTACTACATCACCTATATTTTGAATGATGAGAAATAACTTTTAAAAAGTGTAGGAAACACAGTAAGAAGCACAAAAAGTTATTTTGTTCTTTGTGGCTATAAAAAGCAAACTAACGGGCGAAAGATATTTTTAAAAGATTATAATCATGAATTAAATTGACATTTATACTCTAAAAGCCTTCTGATATTTTTATTAAAAATGACGGTTCTGACATTAGTGTTATTATAAATAATAGCCCAAATTTTGACATCTTACATAAACAAAAATTATTTGCTGGGGCTGATGAAATTTAACTAAATCTCTGAAATTGAACTTGGCTGGTATTTGGCTTATAAAACTGATATTTCTTAAAATATTGAAAAACCCGAAAAGGAGAAGTTGAATGAAAGAAAAAAAACGACACCTTTACTCGTTTGGGCGCGTGAAGTGGGATAATAAACGAGCGATTTCCATTAATCATTACAACTGAGTAGTGAGTTCGATCCTCACTATATGCCTTATAAGTGTAACCTTATGCCAAATTAATCCAAACTTAATAAATATAGCATCATTATCCGAACACTTTATGATGGGACCTGCGTTAAAACATTAATTTCCATGGAGCCATCCCGAGAGCTACACATCTATCAATGCACCGAGGCGTCACACAAGAGGAAAGTGTCGAGAGAAGGGAACAATTTTTGGCACCAGCCGTATATACTAAAGTGGTGGGGGTCCATATTAACTGCGATTTAGGGATTGGTAAATACGTTTGAAGAACGGACTTATTTACGAACTTTTCGACGTATTGACTGCAAAATATTTTGATGTCATTTCATTGAGAAAAAAGCCGAGTGAAAGAAAAATAAATAGTAGAAAAATTAGACAGTATGGTAGAAAGAGCTCCCCAGTTCAACTTAGCGATCAGTCTAGGAGAAGAGCAACTCTGAACTCAAAAGTTAGTCTTGGGGCTAGCAACTCCATCCCGTAAAAATTAAAAAAACTATGAAAGAAACATCAGTCTAATGTTTTTAAAGTCGTGGACCCCCATACTCCTCATTGGAGTCTACAGAACTTGAGTGAGTGATTTTTTTTTTTATATATATAAGTAGTGCAATTTGGAAAGTGTTCGTAAGTTTGCGAAATAGAATATTCTGTTCACATTTAAATTCAACTGCTTTCTTATTTACATATGAAGACATATAGTTATTTTCTAAGCGTAGCTTAGATGTGGCACAAGGCTGAAAGTATGGGGCACCTTGTAAAGATCGAACTCAATTTTCAGTTGTAAACTGATCTAGCGAGACACGCGTTGCTAACCATTACACCATGTCGAGGTGCTCTATATGAAGACATATATTGAGATAAAAAATTAATATTACTACATGGTATAAACAAAATTCTACACACACAATCCCCTGCATTTAATTTAAAAAAATTAATCAGGTTGTTTTTACGCAGGTGAAACAGTGTTATTAACTTCAAATCCAATATTTGAAACACATACCTGAAATTACACCTCTCACTGGTGGCTTGGCTCTCCTTAAACGGTTCTACTTTTACAGATCTTGTTTATAAAATTGCTTGCATTTACAGCCAATGTTCCATTTTCACTGCAACATAGCCTCTACTGTGGCAGAAAAACACCGCGAAATCTATGTTTATTTTTTTATTTTTTTTTTTTACTTCAGTTCTCAATAGGCCGAGGTGAATAGTACGTCTCAAAATGTTGTTTATCTTGTAAAGATTAATTATTGACACGTAACATTTCCTGTCAAAGGTTTTTTTTAAGGGGAAAATGAAGATTAATAAATAATTTTAAAAATGCTGTGGGGTAAGTTAAAGTAATTGTTGTGGAGTAAATTATTGTACATCCTTGCTAACTATAGGAACTAGTCCATAACTATAAATAAAGATCTCCAGGTCAGAGGTAAGAGAATAAGTTATTTGGAGTCAGTCTTCAGACAAATTAATACTGGCGTCATGACATGTAGACGAAGCATTACTTATAACCTCTACGAAGCGCGTTATAACAATAATAGAACGAGTTATTTTTCTTCGTGTTAACACTAAAGCTTTGCTTTGATTAGAGTTCTAGTAAAAATGGAAATGTGTGGGTCGAAACCATAATATTGGCTTCTGTCAAACGCAGAAAAACGCGTTAGTAAAGTAATCAATCAAACTTATTTTATAGGTTTTCTTTCGGTGTTTTTTTTTCCTTTATGTAAATTTATAAGAGAACATGGGAACGAGAGAGAGAAAACCCAAATTTCTGCTCTCTTGATAATTGTCTGGAAGTATTGAGGAAGGGATGCAATATAATCAACAAAGTCACTTGACCATACAGGGTTAGGGTTAGCGTGATAAAAGGAAGCGTTTCAGTAACATGAATGAATTAAGACAATACGCTTGTCCAAGTAAGCACAACTCCCGAATCATGTTTCCAAGTAATTACACGTCACGAATCATACACCTAAATAAATATACAACATGCTAATGTGGTCTTGATCATGGAATATGTATAAAGTGTGCCCGGAAAATATCCAGCCATATAATATTGTCGAGAAAAATGTCTACCTAGGGCAATGGCTGCGTCTGAATGGATCTGACATTCTCAAATTGTGACCGGAAATCAAGAGAGTCTGTCAGTATCGTAGTATTGATAGGAAGCGTTGGGGTATGGTAATGATGCTTCAGCCCAGCTTATCATACCTGACCCCATGGTTATCATCTGACCAAGTTGTTCATTATATACAAACATTTTCTGATACCCCGGGGATTTTACAGTCCCACTTTTGTGCATTGTCCCATCATTCCTTATACATGTTCAATACTGGGCAAGTTTAGAAATTCTGTCGGTCAGGGAGGTTGACGAATATCTTCCAGAATATCTATATCTATAATTAAAAATGTGTATGTATGTATGTATGTATGTATGTATGTATGTGTGTGTGTGTGTGTGTGTGTGTGTTTGTGTGTGTGTGTGTGTGTGTGTGTGTGATCGGATGTTGCTTATGCGTTTCCACAGTTTTCATCCAATTTCGATTATTTTTTTTTGTTTGATAGCTAATTCTTCAGTGCCGGTTTTGAGTCCAAATTGTTGGCGGTAATGGCTCTCCACTACTTCCAGTCCATTATAACTCTCAGAAACGTTTTATTATTTACTATCTGTTCCTTGATGTATATCTTTCATAAAAACTTTAATAAAAATAAATAGTTTAAATTATTACAATAATATTATTTATTATTATACAGTTCCCTTTTCAGGGCCACCACCCCCCCCCCCAGCAGACACGCAACGCCAGCACCAGATATTCGATATGCCCAACAACATCGCAACGCCAGCTCCTCGTTCCTTCCCAACTCGTCCAGTTGGAAACCAGACCAGCCGACCAGCAGCGACCATCTGCGATGACCAGCAGCGATCACCTGCGACGACCAACCAACCAACCTTCCCCGTATACTATATGTTGTAATTACTACGGGAGGTTTCGACACCGACCTCGACCAGCAATGCCCGCACTGCAACGTCCAACCGTCAACACGACCGGAACGTCTACGCCACGACTCCAACCGTCAACACGACCGGAACGTCTGCACCTCGACTCCAACCGTCGACACCACCGGAACGTCTGCACCTCGACACCACCGGAACGTCTGCTCCAACCGTCGACACCACCGGACGGAACGTCTCGCACCACGACTCCAACCGTCGACACCACCGGAACGTCTGCATCTCGACTCCAACCGTCGACACCACCGGAACGTCTACACCTCAACATCCAACCGTCGACACCACCGGAACGTTTGCATCTTCAATCCAACCGACGACACGACCAGTCCGACCACCATTACCACGATTGGCAGACCAATATACCCCACTGTCTTTTCTTTATAAAATAAACTTAGCATTAATCATACATATCCTCGTTCTATTGTCCATTTTGTTTCATCTTGTCAGATTTAACGTCTTTAATACGAAAAACTTTAGCGGGCCTCTTGTGACCTCATCGCTTACGATACGGGGGCGCTCGGGCCGTGGTTTCATATCGCGACCCCCTCCAGGGGGTCCGCTACAAGCTTATAGTAACGAACTCCAGTCAATGTTTAATGCTTGTCTCTTTCTCCTTGCCCAAGAAAGGACAAAGTCATAAAAAGGGATTTATTACTAGAATATAAAATGAAGAAAATTGTGGCTAGATCGAAAACGGCCGTAAACTTGCCACCTCAACAGAGAAAAACGTTATTCTCTGTTTGGTAGGACATGACACTTTACTCTGGCCCAATGCCTGTCGGTAACAACATCATTCTAGATAATCAAGGGATTATCCATAGCTGTAGAAATCCATCGTATTTTTGCTTTACAGATATACTATCTGCACCCCATGTCTAACCACCTTTGTACAGCTTCAGGTGGTTGAGTTTTTGAATTCAAAGTTGATCTTCTCCAAGACTAATTGCCAGCCACATTAAGGTAACTCATTCCGACTAGCTGTTTAGCTCATAACTGGGAGAAGAATATATAAATTAATTGGATGTGCATATATAGTAATGGCTAGCTGCCTGAAAAAAGAAATTGGCGAGTCGAGTTCGCATTCCGTTCGAGTTTTTTTACATTCACCTTCACCTAAATATCCTTGGGGAAGCTTTATTACGAATTGTTAAAAACTTCATAAACTGTTTTTGCTGAATGTTACGGTGAGCAAATTGGTTCGGCTTAATGGTGAACTGGAACAGAAAAGACATTTTTCTGTGCAAACGGTCGATCAGTGATTTTGCTGCATGCCATATGCTGTCTTAATATTGTAAAATTGATACATCGAATGATCATGAAACTAGGACAGAAATTTATTCCACGTGACGGTGTAATCTCCAGACTTGTCATCTCCAAACTTGTTTTACTCTACGTCTGGTCAGAGGTTCCAACGAGTTAAAGATTCTCGAAAAATTGCTCAAGACGTATTCATCGATCCAAAGCTAGAATTATTCTTTTATGATCATAAATCTTTTATTATCATAATTTAACTGAAAGATTCTGTAAGTGATGAAACAAGGTGACTAATGATGATATTAATTTATAGGAATATAAGATTTTAACGAAAATCCTCATTGAAACTTTTAAATAAACCAACGAATGTTGGTTGGTTCATTTTGTCTAACGGTAAATCAACATCTATGGGTTATTTAATACCGGAATCTAAATATTTTGTAGGCAATTTTATGCATTCAATTAAATATATTTTGAAGGCAATTGAATGCGTTCAGCTACAGGCAAAATATATTGCTGGTAATTATACTTTAAAATATATTGCTGGTCATTTTGCTTTAAAATATATTATTGATCATTTTGCTTTAAAATATATTATTGATCATTTTGCTTTAAAATATATTGTTGGTCATTTTGCTTTAAAATATATTGCTGGTCATTTTGCTTTAAAATATATTGCTGGACATTTTGCTTTAAAATATATTGTTGGCCATTTTGCTTTAAAATATATTGTTGGTCATTTTGCTTTAAAATATATTGTTGGCCATTTTGCTTTAAAATATATTGCTGGTCATTTTGCTTTAAAATATATTGTTGGTCATTTTGCTTTAAAATATATTGTTGGCCATTTTGCTTTAAAATATATTGTTGGTCATTTTGCTTTAAATATATATTGTTGGTCATTTTGCTTTAAAATATATTATTGGTCATTTTGCTTTAAAATATATTGTTGGTCATTTTGCTTTAAATATATATTGCTGGACATTTTGCTTTAAAATATATTATTGGTCATTTTGCTTTAAAATATATTGCTGGTCATTTTGCTTTAAAATATATTGTTGGTCATTTTGCTTTAAAATATATATTGTTGGTCATTTTGCTTTAAAATATATTGTTGGTCATTTTTTTAATATAAAAATATATTGCTGGTATTTTTACCATAAAAGTGTATTTTTATAGTTCCATAGTGTTTTTTGTGTTTGGGGGGGTCCACTATTTGCCATAGCTGGGACCCTAACAGGTGTTACCACCCCAGGTCAAGGT